>OX387433.1:9430635-9646909 GCA_947563755.1 Lochmaea crataegi | reverse complement strand
ATCAAGACAAAAATAGTAGGCATCTCTCTCTTTTCTCTCACACTATATATATTTCATACTTATTATATAACTCACTCCCTCTCCTCTCTCTCTTTCTCTCATTTGGAGCCATCTAGCAGCGAGAGTAAACACTTCACCAAGCTATATCTTTGGAGAGACACCCAGACAAAAAAGTAGGCATCTCTCTTTTTTCTCTCACACTATATATATTTCATACTTACTATATAACTCACTCCCTCTCCTCTCTCTCTTTCTCTCATTTGGAGACATCTAGCGGCGAGAGTAAACACTACACCATGCTGAATCTTTGGAGAGACATCAAGAGAAAAATAGCAGGCATCTCTCTCTTTTCTCTCACACTATATATATTTCATACTTATTATATAACTCACTCCCTCTCCTCTCTCTCTTTCTCTGATTTGGAGCCATCTAGCAGCGAGAGTAAACACTTCACCAAGCTGAATATTTGGAGAGACACCCAGACAAAAAAGTAGGCATCTCTCTCTTTTCTCTCACACTATATATATTTCATACTTATTATATAACTCACTCCCTCTCCTCTCTCTCTTTCTCTCATTTGGAGCCATCTAGCAGCGAGAGTAAACACTTCACCAAGCTGAATCTTTGGAGAGACACCCAGACAAAAAAGTAGGCAATCTCTCTTTTTTCTCTCACATTATATATATTTCATACTTACTATATAACTCACTCCCTCTCCTCTCTCTCTTTCTCTCATTTGGAGCCATCTAGCGGCGAGCGTAAACACTACACCATGCTGAATCTTTGGAGAGACAAAAAAGTAGGCATCTCTCTTTTTTCTCTCACACTATATATATATATTTCATACTTACTATATAACTCACTCCCTCTCCTCTCTCTCTTTCTCTCATTTGAAGACATCTAGCGGCGAGAGTAAACACTACACCATGCTGAATATTTGGAGAGACACCCAGACAAAAAAGTAGGCATCTCTCTTTTTTCTCTCACACTATATATATATATATATATTTCATACTTACTATATAACTCACTCCCTCTCCTCTCTCCCTTTCTCTCATTTGGAGACATCTAGCGGCGAGAGTAAACACTGCACCATGCTGAATCTTTGGAGAGACACCCAGACAAAAAATTAGGCATCTCTCTCTTTTCTCTCACACTATATATATATTTCATACTATATAACTCACTCCCTCTCCTCTGTCTCTCTCTCTCTCTTTCTCATTTGGAGCCATCTAGCCGCGAGAGTACACCCTATACCAAGCTGAATCTTTCGAGAGGCCTCTCTCCTTTTCTCCCTCCCTCTCCCTCTCTCCTTTTCTCTCTCTACATCTCTCCCTCTCTCCTTTTCTCTCTATCTCTTCCTTTTTTTTCTCTCTCTCTCTCTCTCTCTCTCCTTTTGTCTATCTGCCTTACAATCTCCTCTATTTCACTATTTCTCGTTTCTTTCACTTTATCTTCTCTATTTTACTCTCCGCTCTCTTTCACCCTCACTCCTCTTCCTCACTCTCTCTGTCTCCTCTCACTAATTGTCTTCTTTCTCTAACTGTCATCTTTCTCATTCTCTCCTTCCTCTCTGTCTCTCTCTCTTTCTCTCCTTTTCTTTCTCTCCCTCTCTCTCTCCTTTTTTCTATATCTCTATCCTTTTCTCTATCTCTCTCCTTTTTTTTTCTCCCTCTCTACTTTTTTCTCTTTCTCTATCCTTTTTTTCTCTCTCTCCTTTTCTCTTTCTGCCTTACAATCACCTCTGTTTCACTATTTCTCGTTTCTTTCACTTCATCTTCTCTCTTTTACTCTCCGCTCTCTTTCACCCTCACTCCTCTTCCTCACTTTCTCTCTCTCTCCTCTCACTAACTGTCTTCTTTCTTTAACTGTCACCTCTCTCATTCTCTCCTTCCTCTCTGTCTCTCTCTCTCTTCTTTTCTCTCTCTCTCTTCTTTTCTCTCTCTCTTTCTCTCCTTTTTTCTATATCTCTATCCTTTTCTCTATCCCTCTCCTTTTTTTTTCTCCCTCTCTCCTTTTTTCTCTTTCTCTATCCTTTTTTTCTCTCTCTCCTTTTCTCTATCTTCCTTACACTCTCCTCTATTTCACTATTTCTCGTTTCTTTCACTTCATCTTCTCTCTTTTACTCTCTCTCTCTCTCTCCTTTTCTCTATCTTCCTTACACTCTCCTCTATTTCACTATTTCTCGTTTCTTTCACTTCATCTTCTCTCTTTTACTCTCCGCTCTCTTTCACCCTCACCCCTCTTCCTCACTTTCTCTCTCTCTCCTCTCACTAACTGTCTTCTTTCTTTAACTGTCATCTCTCTCATTATCTCCTTCCTCTCTGTCTCTCTCTTCTTTTCTCTCTCTCCTTTTTTCTTTATCTCTATTTTTTTTCTATCTCTCTCCTTTTTTTTTCTCTGTCTCTCTCTCCTTTTCTCTATCTTCTTTACACTCTCCTCTATTTCACTATTTCTCGTTTCTTTCACTTTATCTTCTCTCTTTTACTCTCCGCTCTCTTTCACTCTCACACCTCTTCCTCACCCTCTCGCTCTCACTAACTGTCATTTCTCTCATTCTCACCTTCCTCTCTTCCTCTTCTTTTCTCTCTCTCCTTTTCTCTCTCTCTCTTTTTCTCTCTCCTCTTTTTCTCCTTTCTTTCACTTTATCTTCTCTTTTACTCTCCGCTCTCTTTTACCCTCACTCCTCTTCTTCACTCTCTCTCTCCTCTCACTAACTGTCTTCTTTATCTAACTGTCATCTCTCTCATTCTCCTCCCTCACTATCTCTCTCTGTTTGTCTCTTCTCTCCAGTGGTGTAGATAACTTTTTTTAAATGAATTTTTTTATGGGGTTTCGAGTGTTGGAATTCTTTAAAATGTGTTAAATTCATTATTTTCGCATCTTATACTCTCCAAAATGGTAAATGTTAATTTTTGTTTCTGTATCTACCGGGAGGGATGAAAAATTAAAACCGAATAAATCAATGTTTCAGATGCCTTCTGTCGTCGTTAGCGACGTAGCGTACGGCGCTGGCGGTAGCAATAAAGACGATTCTAAGCCGCCATATTCGTACGCCCAACTTATAGTACAAGCAATCGCTAGCGCTACGGATAAACAGCTGACATTATCTGGAATATATAGTTATATAACGAAACACTATCCTTATTATCGTACCGCCGATAAGGGTTGGCAGAATTCAATTAGACATAACCTTAGTCTTAATAGATATTTTATTAAGGTAAGTTCTTAGTTGTTTTATAACGTTTTTTTTTTCAAATGAAACAATTTGTGAACCCCTCCCCCCCCTCCCGTAATTCGGAACGAAATTTCGCCTATATA
The DNA here is from genome assembly GCA_947563755.1 of Lochmaea crataegi. NCBI lineage: Eukaryota > Metazoa > Arthropoda > Insecta > Coleoptera > Chrysomelidae > Lochmaea > Lochmaea crataegi. The sequence continues at coordinate 9,643,588 of OX387433.1, read as the reverse complement.
TTAGCACTCTACGGTATCGATTCAGTGGGAAAGGTTTTTTTTCCGGGATTTCTAATACCATATTTAAAGAAGTTAGTTTTTCGACTTACAGGGTTTGCTAACACTACTGATGACTCGAATTTTTTATGTAATCTTGAAAAGAGTATCGTGTGTGATGGTAGCTTGTTGTGAAAGACTAACTAAATGATTGATCGATTTTAAGGTACCAAGAAGTCAGGAGGAGCCGGGAAAGGGTTCGTTTTGGAGAATTGATCCTCAGTCTGAGTCGAAATTGATCGAACAGGCATTCAGAAGACGAAGGCAACGAGGCGTTTCGTGTTTCAGAGCACCGTTCGGCTTAAGTTCCAGGTAAATGAACCGAAAGAGTTTTCCATACAAAATTTATAATGTCTCTTTCTCTAATCTAGAAGCGCCCCCGCCTCTCCTTCGCACGTAAGCATGTCCGATATAATGACGCCGGAATCTTTATCAAGAGAAGGTTCCCCAACGATGGAGCATTTGGTCGATATTAGTCAGTCGGCACCGGGCAGTCCGGGCAATCCGGTAGCCGCATACGCCGGATCTGGCGGTATGATTGGACATCAACAAATGTCCGCATTAGTCGGTTCGACTAAAGCTAGATTATTGCTACCCCACCCCGTTGACAATGTCACTGAAATTTCTACTTCCAACGGACAGGAATATAGAGAAGGTACGTAAGAAGAAGGTTTTTAAGTCTATACAAATAAAATTAAAGCTTCAAACTTGGCAACATTGAAATCTAGTCCGAAATGGCTATAAAATGTTTTTTTTTACTTAATAAAGCACTGCTGTTAGTTTTTAAATAAAATAATCGATTCAAACTAAGTATCCGGCAAAAATTATGTTTTTTTTCAATTTTTATGTAGAAAAATACAGCATTGAAGAAAGATCGATGTCTCCAGGAGGATTTTCATCACAACCGGTTATAGTTCAATCAGCAAACTATTCCTATAGGTAAGGAATTATTGTGCGCGTCGGTATTTCGTTTTTAATAGTTTTATTTTCAGTACTGGAAGTTACGGCAACGTAGGTTTGGATTTCAAAAGGCATTTGGACGAACAGAGCGTCGAAAGCCCATCGAGTTCCGGCGAGAATTTGGACAACGAGATCGAAATCAAAAGACCTAGACTCGATCAAATGAAATTCGAGACGGAATAAAATTCCTGAAAAAAAAATCCATAATAGACATATGGAATAAATTCCAACAGTTTATCCGATCGTAGAGTCAACATTTATGTCAGACGTGTTTAATAATAGTATTTTCTCTCTTTAGAAAGTATTTTTTTTAAATGATTGTTCCAAAGTTGTTTAAACTAGAGCAGTGTCTGTTGAAAATCTGTAGGTTATTTTTAAAATAACCGGTAGATGATTAAATTGTCTCTTTCGAACACTCCCCGTAGTTCGGAACGAAATTTCGCCTACATTTTCGCATTCTACGGTATCGATTTAGCGGGTAGGGTTTTTTTCGAATTTCTAAAACCAGATTTAGAAATTTTCTTGCTTTTTGTCATACAGGGTGCGTCTACACGATTGAATAACCGATAACTTCAGATTTAATTCAATAAAATGCTTCATTTGGTAAAGTTGATGTTTTATCGAATTTAATTACATAAATTTAAAAATTTTTCATTAGTTTTACCAAAAAATGAGTAAACTTATTATCATGAGCAAGGTAGAAGTTTGCAAAGAGTGAAAAAGGGTTATTTGTTGGATAATGAAGCGGAATCTGTAAAAAATATATTATATATATCGGCTTGCTTTTGTACTTGATACCGTCAGGGGAACATGACAATGACGTTTGATACTCTAGCGCTAAGAAAGGACTTGAAACAACGTGACAGATCCGACAAAAAAGTTTTTAACACGAATTAAATCCGGCTTTTGACCTTTTCCAACGCCCTTCGTAATTTGGAACGGAATTTCGCCTACGTATTCGCACTCTACGGTATCGATTTAGCGGGTAGGGTTTTTTTCCGGATTTCTAAGACGAAAATTTAGAGATTTTAGCTTTTTATCATATAGGGTGCGCCTACACTATCGACTAACCGGTAACTTATTTATTATCACGGACAACAGAGCGAAAAAATATTTTTGAGCTGAAAAAAACGGTGGAACTATTTCTGTGTCGTAAATATAGATGACGATATTTATAGTGTGTCCCTCTATTTTTTTTTCTTCTATAAATGGCAATATACTTAAATAGCTATGATATATCAAAATTAGATTAACGTGGATGCGGCACGTCTCGGCGACGTCGAGTGAAAATATGTTGAGAGATAATTTGCCCGCCTAGGTAAGTTGGATGCACAAAAATAGTTAGCACTGGAGCAGTTTTCCGAATTCGATGCATATTAATATTTTAAGAATAAATATTTTTGATTTTTATTACTTTTTCTTCTTTTTTGCTGTAACACGCGACCCACCCGGATTCGTACATTGTTGATAATCAGATTTTTTCTGTCAGACACTGTATAAAATGTTTAATTTTTCGGTTTGACGTTTGTAATAATGATGTTGTTCATAAATTTCGAAAAAAATATATATATAAAAAAAAAGAGTTTATTGTTTACGATGTAAATTTTCGAAAAAATTTTCACAGTTGATAAAATATTTAAATATTTTCGTTTTCCAAAATTATCAATATTATGTACATATAACTGTACTTTATACGTACATAATTTTTAATTTGTTGATTTTTATTTTATATTCTTGGAAATTATTGAATAAAATGAATATTGATGAGTGAGCTATATTCTAATTTGTTCTTTTATTAAACAATTCGATTTTTGTGATCCTTCTCCTTTTTCGAGAGTCCCTTTAAACTTTAGGGTACATTTACATCAAAAGGTCTAAATTTTAAATATTGAATTCGAAAAATTAGAATTATATCATCTAACTCAATAAATATTACGATAAGGACAGGTAAAACTTTACATTTCGAAAAAAAAAAGAAGACGGGAATAGTGGCCTCTTGCTTAAGGATTCCTTCCACAAAAATAATAGATCATAGAAATAAATGATTATTTCTGTGATGTACTAATCAAGTCAATGTCCAACCAAACCATTAAAAAAGAAGTAGAGACGCTATTTTTTATTCAATGCTTTCTGAATTTCAAAGGTCTAAATTTTAACTATTGAATTTGAAAAGTTAGAATTATATCGCCTAACTCAATAAATATTACTATAAGTACAAGTAAAACTTTACATTTCGAAAAAAAAAGAAGACGGGAATAGTGGCCTTCTACAAAAATGATAGATCATAGAAATAAATGTTTATTTCTGTGATGTACTAATCAAGTCAATGTCCAACCAAACCAATAAAAAAGAAGTAGAGAAGCTATTTTTTATTTGATGATTTCTGTTTTTCAAAGTTTTCGTTAAATTTAAAAACTATCAGCTTTATTTAAGTTTACTATTACAGTTATGGATGAGAATCATACTGTTATAAAGTTAGAAAATCAAGAAGTGAAAAGTGAGAGCGCAGAAAACGTGGAAAATCTAGATACACAGTCACTAATACAAAAGAAAATTGAAGACTTGAATATTCCCATTTTAGATAGTGTTACACAAGAAAGTATACAAAATTTTAAATATTTCAATGAAAAACATTACGAAGACCGGTATTTTTACCATTGCAATAAACAGGACCAAAGTGAAGATATTTGCATAAGAGTACATACAAACAAATTAATGTTAATTACATTAGCTAAAGGGAATGATATAATTCTGAGTGGTAAAAGAATTACAGAAATCGATTTTGTTGTTAATAGTGCAGATAGGTCTAAGATTAAATTAGGTAAGCTCGGTTGAAATGTACACTTCGATATACAATTTTTTTTCTGTCCTCCGGCCGGATAGCATCAGCTTTCGGGCATCCAGCTAAACGAAGTTGTCGCTTTCCGGCTCCGTCGAACAGAAAAATAGTATACAAAGAAAGCCTCACATTACATGTGATCTGAGACATTTCTTACTTTACTGGCCTTGGTCCGTAAGATACTATTAATTAATTATTTTGTAGTTGGTAAGAAAAAATCGGGGGCGAAATTTTTTCATCCTGAAAGTATAGTTTGCCGTGTAAAATTAGAAGGAGAAGAACAATTGAGAAATATCAGATGTGGAATTTCGGGGTATTTAGTTGAAATTAACGAAGCTGTCAAAAAAAATCCCAATCTTCTAATAACAACTCCTAAAGGACTCGGATACTTAGCCATTATGATGCCAAAAGGACATTCAAATGAAAATGAACTGAAAACAACCAATCTGCATTTAGTCAGTGAAAAAGAGTATTCAGATTTGATACTAACACGAACAAAGAGTTGTTGATTGATGTAATAAAAAATTGTTTATGGAGAAATATTTTTTGATTTTTATTCAATTTTGGGCCTGTTTTGACTGAGAAAAAAAAAAGAAGTGGTAAGTCATATTATTTGTTATTTCACTAAAATCTACCTTCTTTTTGAAATAAAATAAATATTAAAAAGATACAATTTATTATCAAAAATTTGTACTAAAACTAGGTAACAAAATTAAACTAAAAAGTCTTCTGATTGTTTTTTTAATTGGTGCTCGACACTTATTTTAATGGGCTAAGCTGATATCGTATCCCCGTTTCTTCATCCAAAACAACGCCATCATCAGCATTAAAAACTAAAGATTCGCCAAAATTTCTTCCATTTCCTCTGCTTTGTTCTCTTTTTCCTCTATTATCACTCACAGCTCTGTAATTCCCTCCATGTTTTCTAGCATTACCATCTAGTAATAAAGACCTTGCTTTGTCATTAATAAACTCCACATCGTTTAGCAATTCAGGTTCTCTTTTGTCTCTTTGAGCTTGTTGAAAGGTAGATACAATCGGTACTGGCTTTGATTCTTCTTCATATTCAGCATATTCGGCGTTTTGGTGACTCTCATCACCTTCACCATCGTGGTCATGTCCTGCATGGTTGTAGTCCCAATAATGTTCACCGTATCCTCCGTGTTTGTCGCCCCATCTTACCTAATTATAGAAAGAATAAACTGATTATTGATACAATTGAACTATTATTTAATAATTTTGTTGTTACTCCAAAAAAGTAGTACAATCGGATGTTTGTGTGTGGAATTTTTTGAAAGAAAAGTTAGTAATTTATAATTTTAACCTTTTCCGATTGTGCATTTTTTTCTTTGGTCTAAAAAATATTACTCAACTAGTTGTCTACTTATTTCTAAAGAAATGAAATTTTATTTGATAGTTCCATTGAAATTGTTTTATTTTAACAATGTTACATTCGTATTTGTCTGGTTTGAAAAGGTATTAATTAAAAATTTTAAAATATCGATTTTTTCTAGTTCCATTGGGAATTCTAACTTTTAATTTTCGAATAAATGATGGAGATTTGTGTGATGTATGACGGTGGTGTCTGTGCCATCGATAAATGCTCCTCCGAACTCTCTGAAAGGAATTTATTATTTTGAATTTCAACTAACTTATTAATAAAACATGTAATCAATGAATATTACTTTTGTTTTGAATTCTCCGGCGTGAGGATGTTCTTTTTCATGTCGTTCAATGAAATGGTGGTCGTTTCCTCTTTTGTGCCCGTATTCTACTTGATCTTTAGCAGGAACGTGAGCATATCTGTTAGTAAAAAAGAAAGAAATATATTAGTCATTAGCAGCAATAGCATAGATCAGGATTAGCAATAGCATTTTAAGCGATAAATATGAAGAAGAAGAAATAAAACAGGGACATTTTCTTCTATTAGATCTTTCGATGTATTTTCTTTGGCACTCAATATCAGACTACAGGGTGGATTTACTTAGACATGCTTGACCGTCTTCTTCAAATAACAGCTTGGAGTGTAATTTGATGGAAAATTGTTTAATTAATGCTGTGTTAGTATTGCTGTAAATGCGACTTTTGTAACAACAAAATTTTCGGCGTTTTTAACAAGCAGATGCAAGTTAAGGCTTAAAAAATTTACAGCAGCTTTAAATTGTAATAAAAAAAACGATCGTAACCTTTCCTTGTCTATTGAGCGTTTCCAAATTTAATTTTTCATATCGTTGTTCCCAATCGTTTGGCGTTTCTCTAACATGACCAAATTCGAGTTCGTCCGGTTTGTCCATAGCTACATAAATATCCCTAATACAAAAATCGGTTTTTAACAGAACCAATAATTCGCTAACAATTCCAAATTACGAGAGTTTCTGGTTGGTTTACTTACTGGAAAAATTTGCTTCCAGCGTGTACAGCAGCTGCTGGATTTGCAATAAAACCGGTTTCTGCGGGCACGTGGTCCTGGTGGTCTTGTTTTGTTAGTGTTCCGCGATCTATTTGTCTTTTGATTGGAATTTGTTGTGCCGCCAAACCTCCCAAATACATCACGGTCAATGCTGCGATCTGAAACTGTTAAAATGTACGCAAAATTCGTTTATCAATAAACTACGGTCACGTTGCATTCGTCGTATAAATTCACCGATACATTATTTTTGAGATAATTTACGTAAAAAGGCGTAAATAGTTATTTTTGGTCGACGAAAGTGTTGCAGAAAGAACAAGATACAGACTAAGTAGAGACGGAATCATTAAAAAAAAATCATCTCCTTACTTAGAAATCAGAAAACCTGGGACATGTCACAAGATGGTATGATGAGAAAGTATAACTTTTCAAAGAAATTCGTTACGGAATTGAGCAACAAGAAGGAATGGGATCCAAATACCATTACCAGACTTAGAAAGAATGCCATTCAATGGTATACAGACAGCGCAAAAGCCATAGAAGGAACTGGGATAGGAGTGTACGGGCCAGGAACCAAACAATCTGAAAGCTTGGGAATAACCCCAAGTATCTTTCAAGCGGAAATTCACGCCATAAGAAAATGTGCCCAGTTCAATATTGATAAAGGATGTAGAAGGCAAAGGATTTTATCATAATGTCGGATAGTCAAGCAGCCATTAAAGCACTGAGCTCTTGTGTAATCAGTTTCAAAATGGTGTGGGAATGCCTCAATGAACTAGGGGGGTACTGAAACACTCTTTTGGGGGCCGGAACCCTTTTGTGGTATCAGTCCCAATGTAATATTGGAAGAAATAGACAAAGCCGAAAAAAAGAGAAGATTTGACTATTGGAAAGATTTAGTAGGGCTTAGACAATCAAAGATTCTTCTGGGTGACTACAAATGAATGCATAAGTCAAAGTAAAACTGCACTAAGAGTTTTAACAGGGATCCTAACGGGACATTGTCGTCTGAATGGGCACCTGAGAAAGCTTAAAATAGTAGAGGAAGAAGAATGTAGATTCTGTGGCATGGAAGAAGAAACCTCCATCGACATATTTGCGAATTGCACAGCAATTCAGAATCCTAGGGCACGACACCTAGGAGATTACTGGATAGAAGAGGGACATTTACCTAAGTTAAAGCATGTAGATATCCTAAAATTCCTCGGGGAAATGGGACTAAGGAAGCTGCTAGTCTCTGAGACTTTCCTCAGGCTCTAAGTAGAAGTAAGAGGGTACAATAGATCTTTTAGGTCTCAGTGATTGTCATTCCAAATATACATACATGTTTAAGAGTATGTTTGGTTGCATAAACTAAGACAAAATGTATTGGAAGTTTGTTAAATACCGATTTTCGAAATATAGTTGTAGTTTGTAAAACACAACAAATTCAAGTAGCACCGGGTCAAATCGAAAAGAAAAGTAATTTTTTCGAAGGTTACGTTTTGAATGTAATTAATGTTCCAAATCCCCATGTAATTCCAATGAATCGCTCAAGATTTTCCTTACACGTAATAAATTATATTTAGTTTAGATAGATTACCACTCAAATTACTCCATTTACTATACATTTCACGGTAGAAAAAAGTTTCTGTAATAAAATAAAAATTGAAGAGAAAGTCGTGATTTTAGAAGAAAAATTATTTCCAAAATAAATAGTTTCCCCTCAAATCTAAAATAAATAACGTTTATTTATATACTTTTTAACATTCCATACACCTTTTTATTGTTGTTATTATTATTATTATAATCATTATTCAAATCACGAACCGATCACGAAAATAAAAAATAATCGAAATTACCTTGAAAGTCATTTTGATGCACTTAAATTTGCTATTGTAAAAGTCGTAATTGAACTGATGTTAATTGTTATGGATTTTTGCTTTTATATCATCTAGAGAGAAACGTTCCGAACGAATCTAATTCCATAGGCGTCCTCACTACCTATTTATTACAGAGTTTATTTTTATTCAACTCTATCAAAATATCCTCTAAATTATGGAACGTTTTATATATTTAGCTGTGTAAATACGGTTACTGTAATATAATTTCCTAGTTTAAAGTCATCTATAGATGTGCGGCGACACAATTCACACATATTAAGCCACGCAAGATGAAGAAATTAAAACTGAACATGTTTGTGAACTTTTTGGTTGTAGCGCCCTCTAATGATGGTCTGCGCTCGCTACTTACTTTGTCATCATTTTTAATTAAAAAAAAAAATAGTTTGAAAAAGATAAATATTTTACCTACGCTTATGCATATTTCACCAATTTTCTATTTCTGGCAAGTTCTTTGACACTGCGGTTTTTTTGATTTCTTGCTCTAGAATCTTATTATAATTATTCGCAAAAAGGTTATATTTATTGTTTTGGTCCAATAGTTTTCAATAAATTTCTTAAGAAAGTTTAACTTAACGCGTCATTGAAGCTAGTCTCTATGTCTACGAATTAATTTTTAAACCTTTTATCAAGCGTTAAATCATCCTAGCTAACTTAACATTTTGTTTTACTAGAGGAAAGTATAAATTTGACAAGGCTAAAGCGTACGCAAAAAAATTAGAAAACAACGAATATGATTTGTAATAATTTTAAGTCATTGATTTTTACGGAAATGTAGTCTCTCTGCGCATGTTTATTAGGCTGAACATTCACTGAAACCTAAAAGATCTATTGTGCCCACTTTTTCTCATCAGTTTCTGAGGATAGTAGCTCCTTTAGTACTAGTCTTTGAAGGAATCTCAGGAGATCCGCAGGCTTCCTCTTTTATCCAGTAGTCTCCAAGGTGTTCTGCTGAGAAACTCTGTAGTTCCATTCATGGAGGTTCCTTCTTTCATTCCACATAATCTACATTAGTTCGAGCCTTTTGAGGTTCCCATTCAGGTGTCAAAACTCTATGCCTTCTCTGGTTTATGCATTATTTTGTTCTCACTTGGTCATAGTTTTCCAGGAGTATCTTCCATTATCAGATTGCCTTACTAGATCATACCAACGGCCGATTTTCTATTTCTTCCAATATTGTATCGGTACTGGTTTTGGTCCCCAAAAAGGGAGTATCAACCCATTTCTTATATTCCAGTGTGTCCTGGAAGCTATGCGCATTTTTTAGAACTGTAATTTTGTAAGTGTAGAATTATAACGCCATTTTCTTCTTCGTATTTTTGCAGCCCCATCTTTCGACTTTCAGGTATTTAGCTATTTTTTTTGTGAGCCTGCACATGGTGAAGGTTTTTCCTTGCATTGTCTTGGTCAATTCCAAATTACGAGAGTTTCTGGTTGGTTTACTTCATGTACAGCAGCTGCTGGATTTGCAATTAAACCGGTTTCTGCGGGCACTTGGTCCTGAGCTGATTCCTGTACAGGGTGAAGGTTTTCCCTTGAATAGTCACCAGCAATTTTATAGTACGGGTACTGATAAAAACGTGTTTGTTGGAAAAATACAGTTTCCGCAGAAAAAGTGTTGGGAAAAAAGAATAAAAACAATAAAACGATTTTGATATGATTTATTTCCATAAATAATGAAGCTTATCAATAAAAATATACGTGTATATATATACTTTGAAATAGGACAATATTTGCAGTATAATAACAAGTTTTTAATAAAATTATTTAAATATTCAAAATATTATAGATCTCAAATATTATATTATTAAATAAAACGTGAATGAAGATATTGTCAGAAAAGATTATGGAATGCATAAAATATTTGCGATCTAATTTATATAAATTAATATTTATTTTCTATCGGAGGATTTTTTCCTTGCAAGTACTTATCACATAGCCCTCGTAAAACGAAAAAAATGTTTAATTCAAAATAAGCGTTGTAGGATTCTGTTTCCACCGTAAAATCCCGTCATCTAGTATCGAAATCGTTTTTGGATTATTATAAATTTTGACTTGAAACTTTTGATTTTTTTTACGGTAAGTTTGGGACATCCTGTATCCATTTATAAATAAAAAAAGTCCCCAATTAAAAAAAACTATCAAATAATCAACAAAATAAAAAATTATTCATCAACATGTATCTACTTTACATCGACTGCACTAATAACATAACTTCCGGTTTAAGATAAGCCATATTCCCTACAGCTTTGAGATCATCTTCAACAGAGGAATCCCATTGGAATAAAAGAATTGTAGCAGGTACTAGACGGAGATCCACCAGAGTACTTTCTTTGTCGCTTTCTTCTAATCTGTGACCTGTGGGGAGACCTAGAACGAAGGGTAAACCTTCGTGTTCTAAATTATATTTTACGAATTCCAACACTTCCGAATATCGTTCGTAAACCGAAAACGTTCCCTAAAAATACATAATTTATAATGATACTTTTGCAATTGTTTTAATCGTAATACCTGCAGATAAAGACCATCAGGAAATCTCACTCGTATTAAACAGAACTTGTATTTTCTGATTTCTCTAATTTCATCTTTTTCTCTCATCGCTTTTGTTCTCAATTGCATTTGCTTTTCCACTTGTTCCGACCTTAAAATTGAAACACACTTCAACAACAAATCTTTTTTATTTGAACACTAAACACTTACTTTTGTTGCCTTTCTTTTCTTAATTCGTCTACAGATAAAGCATAGAAATCTTGTGGTAATTCTATTTTATCAGCTGCTTGAGCCGGTGATAAAACTTGAAGATTTCTATCAATTTCTAATTCAATTCTTTCTTCTGCTTTTAAAGTGTCACGTAAAAACTGGAAAAAAAATTAGTTAAACATTCTATATTGGTTATATATTCATGAAATTACTTGTAGTGTATCCATTCCTTGTATATTCTCTTCGGACCAAACTAAAAAGTCTTCCATTGTTCCGTTATGTTCTAATTGTTGTTGTTGAAAACCGGCTGCATCTAGAAATTCTAAAGCACCCAAAATGGGTACCACTTTATCACAAAAAGTTGCATTGGAGCATCTAATTTTGTGAAATTTACTTTCTTCGGGGTTAGCAATTATGTTGTCCAAGTATCTCACTAGTACATTCACACAATCGGTTATCTAAAATGTAATGAAAATGTAAAAATTGTCCAATTAATAATAATCGTACAAAATACCTTGGTTCTAACGTAATTGCAGGAATAAATTATCAATACAGAAGTCATTCCCTTTTCTTCTTCAAGAGTTTTAAACAAAAATTCTTTAATTTTCAGTTTCCATTCTTCTTTGGTTAATATTTCATCACTAATTAATGGACATTTGAAGTATACACCTGAATATAACCATCACATAAAAAAAATGTAAACTTTTATATTTATATTTACCTTTAACAGATAAATGTTTCGAGTACTCAAATTCATCCCCAATTTTTGGTTCTTCTGGTTCATTTTGACTTTTACTTTCAGCTTCAAGTTCTTTTCTCACTTTGGCTTGTATAGCAGCGAAAGATGTATTAAAAGCGGTATCTTTTCTATGTCCTTGAAGTCTTACCATCGCAGCCTCAGCTGCTTGTCGCGCAGCTTGACTAGGTTCAACTTTACTTGGTGCATACGTACTCTTGTTTTGTTTTTCGGGACCTACCACAGTAGTTGACGAATCATTTAATTTATGTCCCGGACCGGCGAGCTTAAATTTGGCATCTGCCTTTTTCCTAGCAAAAAATTTCTTTATTTTTTCTGCCATATTTGTACACTAGAATTTTAAATTCTTGGTGTATGTTCTTTTGGTAGTTTTAACTTTGACACACTGGCTCTCAGTTCTTCAATTTCTCGTAGAGTAGCTGTCAAAAATTATATTGTCATTTTCATATACAAGGAAAAGTTGAGAAAATACTTACGGTTACTCATAAACCGTTCGCATATGGATTCTCCGTAACGTTTCCAAATAATTAAGATCAATATTAAATTAAATAATATTAGACCACACAAAATATTGAACAATTTCCACTGAAAATCGTCAAAAATATCACCGATTGCTTCGGAATATGCAACAGTTTCTGTATTACTTATATATTGAAAGAATTCTTTTGCATACAAAATAATACGATTCCAGTAAAACCCAGTCGCTTCAAATAGCGAAATGTCTTCCAAATAATCTAAAATAAATGATACCATTACTTAGCCCAAATTACTCGAAAATCTTCTGTGCTTTTGTTCACATATGATTATGATCGACATTGTTACCAACCGATATAGTGACATATGACAGACATAGAAACCACAGAACTAAATGGTAAACCGAACCATAGATAACTTACTTGAGCCGAAAAGCGAGAAGGCACGTTTTTTTTTACATCATTGATTTACCATTGGTTGAATGACGTCAGTCTCCGCTGCACCGACATGTTAGAGTCACCAGTGGCACATAAAAAAACGCAGTTGTTGTTTACAGCATTCATCATTATCTGACAAATGACAATCGAGACCACTTGAAATTTCTTCAATTTCTGACGCTGAGTGCAGTCAATACTTTATTATCACATTCTAAATTGATTTCTATTTATTCGTCCATTTCTTTAATAATTTGCTATATCCGCTTCAAATTTTTACTTTTTTGAGGTTGAGCTGTCATTTTGTAAACCACCAAATTTATCCACCACCTCGTTACAGCGGTGGAATGGTTTGCAATTTTGGTTGATGCAACAGTAATAAATGAACGCGTCATTTCTTCAATCTGAAATCCACCAATGAATATAAAAACGCAGTTGGTGGATCTACCGGTGAATAAAAAAACATGCCTAGAATCTTCCGCGAACGCAGTTGTTCAGACTGCGCATGCGGATAGTTCCTGAACTGGTTCGGAATTGCGCCAGCGAACAAACCTAATCTCGATAGAGTACGCTTTTTATGCTTGGCTGAACAGTTCTGTCAAGTCAAGGGTTGAGTTTGACGTTGACAGTAAATTATAAGAAATATATTTTTTAGTACCAAAGTACAGATCGTTAAAAAAATGTAAACATATAGTTCATCATCATTATTATAATCTATTGAATAATTGATAAGTTGAGTCTGTTAAAATGTCAGTTAATCAAATCGTAACAAATAACAAGCTAACAAAAAATAAAAGAGGGCAAATGACACGGCCATCGAGTGGTATAATTGAATCCGATTTATATACAGGATTTCGTTCGGATATTGAAAATGAATCAATTAGCCCTTCTTACAAAAATCGTTTGTATAATCTATTTAGACAAATAGAAAAAGAATTTGATTTGCTGTATCAGGAAAATCAATCTTGTGAGTTGCAAAACTAATTATTGTACCTATTATTATTACTTTCTCGTTTTCTTTTTTAATAAAACCACATATTTTTTTAGTACATGAAAAAGTCGAGATTCTCAATGAAAAATTAGAAAGAGATACCTTTGAGAAACCAGATAACATTGATTTGGATTCAAACATATCTAAAATTTTAAGTAAAAAATGTAAGCAGTCTAAATGTAAATGTAAGTAGTCTAAACTTGCTTATTTCAGTTAGTACAGCAAATCCCAAGAATAAAACAGCCCACAAATTGAAAGCTCAAACCAGTAAGATTGTATCGAGCTTTAAAGCACCCCAATTTGGGTGTGCATTATTAAGAGAGTATTTTGGGCATAAAGATGGTATCTGGGAGGTATCAGTAGCAAGACCAGGAATACCTGTTATTGGAACTGCATCAGCCGGTAAGATTATTTTAAAAATATCTAGTATTTCCGCAAATAACTGATTTGCTGCATGAAATTTTCGATTTTTAATATAAATATCTTTGATAATTGAAAAATAATAATCACTCTTTATGGTTTATTATGTACTTCTGCATTCCTATAATTACTTTACTCTAGTGTAAGCCAGTTTAATTGAAATTATGTCAAATTATTATAACTACTGATGATAATGTTGGAATTATTTTCTTTCTATTTACATATTTAGATCACACAGCATGTTTATGGAGCATAGAAAATTCCAAATGTCTTTTACAATACCAAGGTCACATTGGTTCAGTCAATTCCATTAGATTCCATCCTGCTAAAGATCTAGTTCTAACCGGTAGTGGGGATTGTTCCGCGCACATCTGGCAAGCAGCTCTCAATTGGGACATTCCTGTAAGTGTAACAATAATTCCAACAAACTTATATACTGAAAATATTTTTTCGTAGAAAGGACATTCATCCGAAGAAGAACTAGAAGGTGAAGAACTCGACGACAAATCAGAATTTAACAAAGTAGCAACTTTACGAACTCCGTTTCAAGAACTAACAGGACATACAGCAGCCATATCGTCAGCGGAATGGTTAGCAGGAGCAGATCAAATTATAACAGCTTCTTGGGACAGACTTGCCATCTTGCACGATGTAGAAACTGGTTCGCTCGTAACTACATTAACTGGTATAACTTACAACTTTATAATTCGTTGATTTATTTTAATTAATGAAAATTTTAGGTCACGATCAGGAATTGAATAACGCTTCGACGCATCCCACGCAAAAATTGGCAGTAACTTCATCAAGAGACACAACGTTTCGATTGTGGGACTTTAGAGAGAACGTTCATTCCGTTTCGGTGTTTCAAGGACACGCAGAGTGAGTAGATTCTTTCTAATTTAGCTTTAAAAAATCGCTCAGGGTAGTTTTTTTTTAAAGAAATTTAGTTATTCCGACGTGTTTTTGTTTTCAGGAGTGTGACATCGGCAGTATTCGCGCGTGAAGACAAAGTAATATCGAGTTCGGACGATCGCAGCGTTAAAGTTTGGGATTTGCGTAATATGCGTTCGCCTGTGGCTATGATTCGCGTCGATTCTTCGGTAAATCGTTTGAGCGTTTCGAATAACGGAGTGATAGCGATTCCGCACGATAATCGCCATATCAGATTATTCGACATATCCGGTCAACGTTTGGCGAGATTACCGCGTTCTAGCCGACAAGGACATAACAGGACGGTTACTAGCGTCGCGTGGGCTGAAGATTTTATTTTCGGCGTTAATTTATTCTCCGCCGGCTTCGATAGGAAGGTCTTGGGGTGGTCGGTGCAGTCGATGAAAGATTAAATAAATATAAGATATGGTTTGAGATAATATCGCACTTTTTTTTATAAATGTTACCTATCTTATGGTTATTTTTCTATATTTTACTTCTATCCATCTCAATTTGTCGCATTTTATTCAAATATTTTAAAAACAGACACCTTTTTTATCGAAAGCTATACTTGTAGTTGTGATTTTTCATCGAGAGTCGTTTTTGTATAAGAAAGTGCGAGTACCTATTCATTTTTTTTCTTAATCTTGCACAAGATATTGACAAAGGCGGTTTCTCTTTTTTTTCTATACGTTTGTAGAATTAATTAACTTTAGTCAGGGAATCACCGAATGCCGTTAATTTTATTTAGCCCTGTAGCTAAGTTAAGATAAGTCTAGATACAATTTTTAATGTTTAAAAGTAGTGTGGTTAATTTTGAACATTTTCCGATTCAAAATGGTTACACAATTTTTTATTATCACTTGATATAATTTCACCAAATTTTTCAATAGTGTCTCTCACAACAACCTGTGTACGTCTTTGTTTATCACCAAGACTAATATCTTCTGTTACAAGAATTCCAACCTTTTTCTATCCCTACTTATTTTCTTTGATCGTCCCTTTCATTACTGTTAGTCGAACTCCATGGTCTCTCCTCTTAATTAATAAAGTAAGTTTCTTTGTCCCTTTGCTCTTTCTAAACCCAAACAGGACATCCTTCAAGTTATTTTTCAGATTATTTTCCAATTATCTGTAAAACTTTGAACAATCGAATAAAAAAAATTGAAATCTTCAATAATAATTTGCTACCAAAGCTACAGATTGTCAATTAATATTAATTTTTTTCGCTCTAACCTTTCAATAAACCTCTGTAAATTAATTTTCCCTAAGAAATTTATTTTTAAAAGTACTCAGAAACTGAAATTCCCCCCCGTCAATACTTCTATCACTGTGATTTTATAAATTTGTCAACTTCCATAATTCTTTTACAATTTTGTATTAAAATATAATATACAGTTTGTCCTCAAAATATTACACCGAAAACTACCACAGAAATAAATCAAAGTATTATTACTTTGCATTTAATTGAAAAAAAAAATAGTTCAGTTTTGTTTGGGATATGTAGGTCTGTGAAATCGCATTTAATACTTAAGTATAACAACACAACCAACAGATTGAGTTGATTTTTTTTTACTAATCTAGGTTCAACTAGAGTGTGATATTTGTAATATCTTAGGTAGTTTGTCTTTATATAATTAACAAAATATTCTCGTTAATTATTTTTTTTTTTGGTTTTTGTAATTGTTATAATTTGGTTGTTATGCAAAAATAAATAAAACATCATAACCCAAGTTTTTACCTACAAAATAATACAAATAAAACCAAACATAAATATTAATTATTAACATCGTATTTACTGATTCAACCAATCTGTGAAATAATTACAAGCTTTAGGATTAATGAGACCTGTATCGGCGCACCTATTGGCTACTGGACAGACACCACATGTAGTTTTAACTATACCAGGGGACGGTAAGAATCTATTGGTAGCTTTATATAAATAAGAACCGTTTGCTGCTACAATTCTCTCTGCATTGTTGTCTAGCACTACTGTATATAAAATGCTTTCTATGTCATCTACAGAAAGTGAAATTTTACTTATTCCCAATTCAGAAATGAATTTATGAACATCACTTGCTGTTGAATAGCTTCGATTTCTTATAAGTAACGGACCTCCAGATTTTTTATTTGCTTCCTCCCATTTTTCAACTAAAAATCTATGACATTGTTGGCTTAAAACGTCTACAAATTCGGATTCAAAGTCTTGATCTTGGTACCAGGCACCGCCTGTCACAGTACTGTCCGGTTCTAAATCGTATAACATATAAACTTTCTTTTTGCTAGCCTAAAACATTTTATAATAACAAAATTTGATTTATAAAACAAGATCAATACTTACAGATACTGATTTGACTGCCTTTATAAGTTTCTTGGTTTCTAAACTTTTCACTACTTTATTCAGTTGGGTCATATTTAAATTTGAAGAAAATCTAATATCTCTTATCCAAATACCCTTATTTCCTGCTTCTTCTATTATTTTGTACACCAATTTTTCTTCACTATCTGCACCTTTAGTGGTCGTTTTCTTTGAGGGATCTTTGTACTTGTATAGGAGATTATCTTTGGTTTTGAACAACTCAAAGGTGCTAAAAGAAAAAAAAAAGTAATCAATATAACATAAATCAACGGATAACCATGAAATATTTACCCATTTTTCAAACATTTATTGATAATCGCTGTTATTTCTGTAAGTGGTGTATCCGGCATATGTTTCTTTATATCCTCATTAGATATACCTTCTGAATTTGTTTTGGCTAGCTCAAGTAGACGATTTTCTGTTTCATCATTTTCGGTTACACTGCCATTTTGTTGTATTTCTTTATTCATGATTTAGTATAGGAATCAATTATTTATAACAAAATTTATCTACTTTTGATTAATAACAAAAAATATTGAATTTGACATTTCCTCACTGCAATGGTTTTTTTCGTATTCTTATCTTTGAGATATGGCCTTAGCTCTAACTACTATACAGCTAGGGAAAGCCTAAACATTAAGGGCTATGCAGCCAAGAATGGTCTAGGCTAATCCAGCCAAGAAAAGCCTAAGCTGTTAGGAAAATCCAGCCAAGGTTTATCCACCGTAACCTCACTTTATTTTTATATTATATGATAATAAATTTGAATATTGTGATTTTTCGAGTGAAAGTGGGCAAGATTGTTGAAATTAGACCAAACATTTGATGTAACAGATTTTTTTGTAACTTTGTCGAGTTGATAGATATATAACTAAGCCTCTAGCAGCAAAGATGTAGTTTGATCAATGAATAATTTTCAATTAAGGTAAGCAAGTTTTATGTCCTTACATAATGTGAAAGAATTTTAGGTTTTAGAAATAAATTAAACAATAAATGCATTTACTTTTGGGGCTAGATGATAGAATTACATCTTTCAATTCAATTTATTTTGCAATTTACTCTTGTTAGATAATCGAAGAGAATACCAAACAAGTTGTTTGAATGTGTGTCAGTAGGAACTCCATTTTATGAAATACATTTATTCTTTGGTGTCCACGTTTAATATGTTTTCTCCGAAACAAGATATCAAAGTTTGAACGTTGTAGTTGAAAGTTTTATTCTGTATTTCTAGAAGATTATCTATATTTTCTTCGTCTTTCAATGAATCTTGATTCTTACAAATTTCACAAGAACCCAGGCTTACGTTTTCTAATATGGGATGTGTTTTTTCATCCAAAGATTTCAGTTTAGATTCGGCCCTGAAATGAAAATAATTTAAACAAATTACCAGTAGCTAATACTTAATATTGAACAAGTTTATTCAATAAATTAAACGAATTACCTACATTAAGCTTCCTTTGATTTTTCCTAATAGAAATCCATTTCTAAAGCCTTCTTCAAAACCTTTATCGAAACTTTCTTGAAAATTGCTGTCCCGTCCTGCTGAAATTCCTTCTCTCAAACCTTCCTAAAAATAAATCATCTCAAAAAAAATATATAATTATATTTTCTATATACCTTTTTCGAAGCATTTTCAATTTTCTTAGACGTCTGTAAAATCTCTTGATCCATGTATAATGTTTACATTGAACTTCTATCAAATAAATACAAAATTTTCGTAATGTTTATGCTGGACAAATTATCCGCTGGCATATCGCCCAATAAAGGAGTGAGAAGAAGTGCCTATAAATTTGGGGCAACGCTGTAATGCCTCATCTTCTTTTTTATATCAGAGACATATTAAATGTAGTGACTAGTTTTCGTATATTTTTATTCTGTGGTCCTCCGAGCTGTTTGACAGGGCCGAGTTCGAAAAGTACGCTCCGAGAAGTCATTCCATGGTGTGACATTTTGTGCGATTTGGTTGTCTGATTCGTTTGATTACTTTTCGAACTGTTAATGTGACAGTTAAATAACATAACCTAAAAGACGAAACGTAAACAAAACACAATTAATCCAAGTTAGAGTATTATAAAACTAATAATTATGAATCGGAAGCGTAAAGTGGTTGCGTCTTTGGCAAATTTGCAATCACACAAAACGTAACAACAAAACACTGCGTATGTCGGGCGAATGTTAACTTTGAAAATACTTAGTTGGAAAAAGCGACCCTCGAGAGATGAGAGATTAGACACTTCGTTTTATGACTATAAGCACCAGGGAGATATGCAAACAGGCGTTGAATATTTGGTTGCATACCTAATTGGGAGTAACATTTCTATAAATGGCAGCATCTATCAATATTTTATTATAGATAGAGTGTCCTCTCTATTTCATTGTACTATTCTATGATTGACAATTGATATTTCTGAAAATTTGGTGTAGTTCTGTTACATATTTGAAAAAAACGCTTATTTTTTATCATTTCTGTGCATACGTATTACTATAGTAAAATTAATACCTATTTAGAGGTACCAGTGTTTTAGTAACTTAACGTATGCGGCTTCTTGAACCATCTGAACCCGCATGAAAAAAATTAGGTTATGACCTTTGTCATGTCAAATGCTTGACATATTTCTTATTGCATTGGCGTAGTGACTTGAAATTTCATATTATCAGTGGCGGTTTGTAATAATACAAATTAATTTTATGAAATTCATAAAATTCTAAAGATGTTGACATAATAAAAGAATATAAAAGAAGCGCACTAATTTTAAAAACATTGTTTTATTAACTAGATACATAGTTTTCTTAAAAAAATATGGCAATTCAGAGTTCGATTAAGTACAAATTCTAGATTTTAAAAAAATGACAACGTGATCTTCAAGGCAAAGTTTAATTAGTTTCTAAATCAGAATAACTTTCGGAAAGTGATAGTTCATCATCGGATTCATTGGATACAGAGATCACCATAGGTTCGATGTTTAGTAGGTCCAGTTTGTTTTCTACTTCCCATTAAAATGTGATCTGGAAAAGGAATATTCTTTTTTTTGAGCCATTCTAACATGCGTGTTTTACTCCAACTTTTTCTTGGGATTTCTTCATCCAGGCGACTGTGATACGTTGCGTTATCCATTATAATTAACGATGGTTCTTCCAAGTTTACAATTAGTTGCTGTTTAAACCAATTTTCAAAATTTTCGGTGTTCATGTTATCATGGTAATCGCCTGCATTTGCCACAAAACCTTTTTTATTACCGGCATGAACAATTACATATCGTGTCCCACTTCCAGTTATTTTTAAATCACTGTGTTTAGTACCATCTTGCCATATTCTTCTGTCCCCGCTTTTACTAATAAACCCATGTCTCATCCAGAAAAACAGGTGTAAAGAGCTTTTCGCTTTTAGCAGCATGTCATTTGTTCAAAAATAATATTCTTTTTAATCTGACTGCAGGCATTTCCAATAAATGTTTTCTTCCATCCTGTTTTTTGAAATGAAAACCCATTTTTTTAATTCCCAAATATAACGAACCTCTGGAAATCTTAGTTTCTGGAGACTCTTCGATAAATTGCCGTAAAATAGTTTCTACTGTGATTTTATCCTTTCGCGCATACATTTTATAAATTACTTCCCTCAAACAATGCAGGGTATTTTTTGTAATTCGGGTTTTGTTCCGGGAAACGCTTGCAGACATATTTCTTCTAAATTCGAAATCTGTAGCTCTGTTTGGTTTTTCAAGATTATATAATGTGCTTTCTGGAACTTTTAGTGCTTCGGACGCTTTTTGAATTGCCTTAAATCAAGATCCTAAATCGTTTTGAAAATAGTTTACTACATTAAGCATAAGTTTTTTGGATTCATCAGAATATCGCATTTTCATATCTTATTTTGCGTTATGACACTAACATGAAATCAAAATTTGACGTAACTTCAAAAACGTGACATCTAATAAATTAGTTACGACGTTCATTTTTGTTGGTAATTTTTTGTTTCAACCGATTTATTAATAATAAATAAGGATGGTCTTATTCTAAATGGGTATAAAATTTACTATATAAGAATTTTAACGTGGATTAAACTTTTGATAACGCTATTTACTTGAATTATCGTCTGGAAATTACACCTGGTCCAATAAATGACGATATGAGCAACCCTTTGTATGGTTTCGAAAATGGGGCACACAAAAGTGAAAAATAGGAGGTAGATGTTAATATATAAATATCAGTTAACAATAATTCACTATGTTTCATCCTTATGTTATGATAGCAATAGAGGAAGAAGTAGGGTTTGCAAAACTATATTCATTTACTATTGAAATTACAAGCTGCTTGGCCATTTGTCGTACCAAAACAATTTCCTTGTTTTTGTAAAAATTTTTTTCCTTTCTAGATATATGATTGTCTGCAAGGTGTCGTCGATACAGTTGCTTCAATAACTGCCTTTATGGAGGGTTTCTCTTCCGGTTTAAAAGCTCCCTCTGGGAAAGGACGTCGACTGATTATCACTCACATTGGCAGCGAGGAAGGATTTGTAGAAGGTGGATTACTAAGTTTTCAGTCCAAAAAAACTGTCGATTACCATGAAGAGATGGATGGTAACCGGTTTGAAACATGGTTTAGATCAATTTTAACAAAGGTAACTCCTGGTTCAGTGATAGTTATGGATAATGCTTCATACCACTCTCGTCGACTGGAGCAAATACCTACTTCAGCTAGCCGCAAGAGGGTTATAATTGATTGGTTAGAGAGTAAAAGCATTCCGCACAACGAGGCAATGCTAAAAGTTGAATTATTATCTCTCGTACGGAAACATAAAAGCAGTTATATTAAGTACGTTGTCGATGAAATGGCGAAAGATTTCAACGTCTCAGTTGTTAGACTTCCTCCCTACCACTGTGAGTTAAACCCCATCGAGCTGGTTTGGGCCCAAGTGAAAAATTATGTTGCGAGAAAAAACAGTACATTCAAAATGGCTGACGTTGAGAAACTGTTTGACGAGGCGCTGCATACCGTTACTGCTGAGAGTTGGCGTAAATGTATTCAACACGTATTAAAAGAAGAAATAAAGTTTTGGGATTTAGACATACGTGTAGAAGTAATGATGGAACCACTCATTATCGATATAGGAGGAGAAAGCGATGATTCTGAGGAGTCGTCAGGGAGTGATACCGCTTCCAGTTAGTCAGACATTTTACAAGTGACCTCGCAACATACCTATACTTATCGGTAATTTATTTTGGTCTTGACAAACAACTTTCTTTTACGTAATGATAATGCCGGTTAGCAAATAACGAAAATGTTACCTCAATTTTAGTTTTAGTAGTAGTAAGTTGGAATTGACTTTTAAACATTTTTTTATTTTGTTTTAACTTACTTATGAACAACTTGTGATAAGTTATTATTTCAAATGTTAAAAATTGAAATTCCAGATATTTCAGTATTCGCACCCTTAAACTATGATACGCTCATGGAGTTCACTTTAAATCGGTAGATAACCGATGACGTCACTTTACAGAATTTCGACTATCGACTATAGTAGAGTAGATGGAGCTTATATGCATGTGTACAATAAGCAATAGGAGTTCCTCCAGGCTTAGCAAAAATCCTACTTGAAGAATACACTTTTTCAAAATAGAGTGCCTAGGCATTCATTATATATTTTTTAAAAATTCACATATTGTTATGTAAAAAATTCAATTCTTGTCTTGGTTCTAATAAAAAACTACAAAAATGATATTTGTTTCCTTTAAGTACCTAAATATCTTTTGGTGGAAAAGACGGCGACGTGCATCATCTTAATGATCGACATTTTAACTAGTGTAGCTTTTAGTTTGGTTACCAATTAATAGATAGCGCCACCTATTTTGATGAGAACTATTCGGCTTCGCTTTCCGGTCTTTTCCACCAAAAATAAAATCTTCCTCAAATAATTTAATCATTCACTACGAAAACAAACTGCTCTACTGAAAATTACATTTTCCCAATAAATAATCTACAGAATGGGAAATAGGATGGACTAAAATAAGAAACAGAGGTTTTCCAAGTAGTAGAACATTTTTCAGGAGAGTAGAAATAACGCCAGGAGGTGTAAAAAGTAACAAAATTTGCCAATCTAAAAAATTAAGCTACTCCTGGTATTTTGTATACCTCTTCGCGTTTCTGCTCTCCTGATACAAAGTCGACTACCAAAAGTACGTTTGCAAGAGAAATTCTTCAGATTTTAAGAAATTTCGTTAAATTTGGTGATTTTTCACTTGTATCAGGAGAGCAGAAACGCGATGAGGTGTAAAAAGTAACAAACTTTGCCAATCTAGACAATTTAGCTGCTCCTGATATTTTGTACACCTCTTCGCGTTTCTACTCTCCTGATACAAAGTGGACTACCGATTAGTAGATGGCGCCACATATTTTTATGTAGAATAATTAGGCTACACTTTCGGGTATTTTCCACCAAAATGAATAATTATTACTATTTATACGAAAACGATTTTACCAACCAGAATATTGTAAATTCGTATTTAAGCCGGTTTATTAAAATAGGTTAGATGATTCAATAAAAGACATGGTTTAAATAAAATTTATATTTATTTGTTGCTTAAATCATATTTTTATAAAATGGTACAATTTTTTTTATACAAATTCTAATAAAATAAATTTTACAATACAATTTATCTAGTTTCACTTTAATGATGTTACAATGAATAATTTTAATTAAATCAAAGTGAAACATAAGATAGAATAACAGATATATTACAGTGAAGATATAAAACTGAATAAGAAATACGGCTATCTCTCGATAATGGTAGGTACTACTAACTGCAGAAAAATCAAAACTACCAAGGAAGAAAGATAATTACAGTCCAGACATTATGATAAGGAGGTTTAAAGAGACTGCCAAGAATAAATTTTCGAAGTAAAAAACTGAAAGAATTTGAGTGAACCTGGCTTTGAAATAGAGACGATATAGAAAAATCATCAACAAATAACTAAATAAAGACAATTACGTTGTGGACGTAAGAGGTAGGATGAAGATGCAAATTTATTTAAATGAACATAAATATTTTGGCATCTTGATAATGATAAAAAAAAATATATTACGCTACAGTATATTGTGTTACAAGGACAGAAAATGAGCATCAGCAGCCAGATACTAAGCGTTTCCTACATGTGTGAAAAACAACCGTTTTCCGCCCACAAAATAAACAAAAAAATAGAACAGAAAACTTTAATAGTATAAATACGGATCGAATTTAATAGCAAACTTTAGAAAAAAAAAATAAGCGAATTTATTTATCATGATAATAGTAATTAAGCGCCAAGGTAGAAAAGTGAGGTATTATTGTCGAGGTCCATTAAATGGATACCAGACATTAATACACTTTTCTACCATGGCTCATATAGCATTTTTTCACTAATTCACTACAGGCATTTTATTTTTTTAAATATTAGTTTTTAAAGCTAATAAAAATCGAATATGAATTTCAAAATTTTCTTAAAAATGAAATCATCCATGCTTCTGTCAAATGTAAAACACAAACGTCAGTTTATAATATTTTGCTGGTGGTCGAGATTGCTAAAAATGAGCGATTATAGTGGTTGTACTCCTCCTGAAATTAGAGCAAGGCCGAAGAAGTGGAACTATTGCCAAAAGAATCACAGAAATTATATGAAAAGGCCTACATTGCATATAAAAAATGGTGCGATGAGAAAAATTTATCAAGAAAATGTATTGCTAGTTTACTTCCAAGAACTAGCCCAAACGAATAAGGCTTCAACTTTGTGGTCCAAATATTCGATGATAAAATCCGTGCTTAACATTTTGTCAAATGGAGTGAGATTTAGTTCTAATCAAGTAGGCTCTGTATTTTTCTACCTTGGTTAATAATGAACAACTTTTCTGCCTCAACAAAAGTCAATAAAGTTAGGTTTAGAGGCTAGTAGTGGAAAAATAATGTTAATTACCCCTTGACTTTGATTTACACGTGACATTTAATGAAAATTTATGTGAAACGATAAAGTACTCAAGTAACAGGTAGTGAAAAACTACAAAATCATATTGTTATGAGTTTTTTCCCAATCTTACCGGAAAACCAATCCTAGGAATAGGAACACCAAAAATGGGGCGGAAAGTATTGTTTAGCAGCCCAAGGGTGGAAAATTGTTAACACCATGATTTTTGAAGTGTATCACCATTTGTCACTTGACTACTTAAACATAAATAATGGTCACGATCATCCCAACAAAGTTGATCAAGTAGCAATTTCTAGAGTGATCCATTGTTTTGTAATTCTCCTGAATGTGTTAATCATGATACAACAACATAACTTAACATTATTTGATATGTCTATGACTTCATTATTATTAATTTACTTTCAATTTCAATTTAATTATTCAATAGTCCCTACTAGTAATTTCAAAAATAAACATATTATATTATGTTAGTTTATATGTTTATTAACAAGACTTTTCGCAAAAATGAGACTGGCTGCTACCACAGCACTCCTATCTGATCAGTTTACGTTGTAATGAACGTGACCAATATAAAATTACTTATATAATAAAAGGCTTTTTCGTAAATATCACTTCCTTCTTCTCCTTTTCTTTAATTAAATGGACTATTTCCAACGACATCCTCTGGGTTTCTGAAAAAAAAAATATAACATGATGAGTTAAGAATCCAGTACTGAAAAACTGATGTTACATATTTAAATGCAGCAAAACAACCAGCGAATTTTCTCATCAGCAATTTGAAACGTTTTCCAAAAAAAGAATCAACAAGTATTGACGATGTCGATGTTTGTACGGTATACACAGGATTAAAAAATGAACATAATAAGCAATTTCCAATTTCTAATGGTCACCTTCAATTTTGCCCTTTGCCAAACCCTACTTACCTTTTTGTACAAACAAGTTACACAAAAATACAAATTAACATAATATATTGCTTCCAATTTTGAATGGTCATACCTAATTATGTTATTTTCCATTTTTGTGTAATTTAGAGACACGTCATGTAGAAACGTAAACAAGATAAGAGTGAAACTTCTTAAGAAAAACCAAGAGAAAACAAAGACCATCATTGACTTGTAGAATATATAAGGAGAAATGAGACAATGACCTATTTTAGATTTAACTGAAACAGATTTGGGAAAAATTAGGGACGGTATACAAACTGTACCTTTTGGAGGGGGTGATAAAGTTGATGTGTCCATCCCTAATTCGATTTTGTGCACTATACAGTACTCGAAACGATTCCAGTAAGGTTCATAAATGCCAGTTGGAACAAACCTATTAATTCTATATACGTACAGTTGAACTTTATTAAAACATGCAGTTCCTCCATTGATGTTTTGAAATTTTCATATCCCAATAATAAATGTTGAAAAATGCATGTGTTGTTTTATTTTCCTGAAAAAACAAACAAATATTAAAATGGTTTCAACTAGCAGCAGCGGTACGTTCATTCCAACTACTTGAATTTAAAAATAAGACTAACCAAGTTCTAGGGCTGAATCAGATAATAGCTAAACCTGGAAAAACTAGTATTGCTTATTGTACACCTGCATATAAGCTCTATCTACTCTACTAGTTATTGAAGCAACTGTATCAATGACACCTTGCAGACAATTGTATATCTAGACTGGAAAAAAAATATTTACAATAACATGCAAATTGTTTTGGTATGACAAATGGCCAAGCAGCTTGTAATTTCAATGGTAAATGAATATAGTTTTGCAAACCTGACTTATTCCTCTATTGCTATCATAACATAAGGATGAAACATAGTGAATTATTGTTAACTGATATAATAATAATCAAATCAATATATTAACATCTACCTCCTATTTTTGACTTTTGTGTGCCCCATTTTTGATACCATACAAAGGGTTGCTGATATCGTCATTTATTGGACCAGGTGTAATTTCCAGACGATAATTTAAGTAAATACCGTTATTAAAAGTGTTATCATTATCAAAAGTTTAATCCACGTTAAAATTCTTATAGTAATACGTATGCAAAAAAATGATAAAAAATAAACGTTTTTTTTTTCAAATATGTAAAAGAACACCAAATTTTCAGAAATGTCAATTGTCAGTCATAGAATAGTACAATAAAATAGAGAGGACACTCCAAACTAAAATATTGTTAGATGCTGCCATCTATCGAAATGTTACTCTCCTTTAGGTATGCAACCAAATATTCTTTACAAAGTCTGCCTGGTTGCATATCTTCCTGGTGCGTATAATCAAAGAATAGTACAATTGAATAGAGGGGACACTCTATCTATACTAAAATATTGTTAGATGCTGCCATCTATCGAATCTTCTTACTCCAGAAAAATAAGAGTCACGCACTAAGCACTACACTTCGCTAACCAAAAATTATTTCTTATAAGTTAAGTCTATTCTACGTTCTTTTCGGTTCGCAAATGTTGTAATCACTTTGTCATTAAAATTGTCTATTTCCGAGATAAATTTTTTTTCAATAGATAGCAAGGAAAGAGCTGTTAAACGATCTTCGGTCATTGTCATTGAATTTCTAAGAAATGTTTTAATTCGTTTCAGTGTTGAAAAACATCGTTCGGTCTCTGTTGTTGTCATGGGAGTTGTTATTACAATTTCTAATAATTTTCTAGTCTCCTTCAACGTATCTTTTAGATTGTTTTTTATTAAAAATTTTAGGAGAGGTAGTGCGCCATTTATTGTTCTACAATCATTTCTTGAATAAATAACGGACAGTTCAATTCGTAATCTTTCTTTATCAAGTGTGGGATAATAGGAACATGCGGAAGTGAGTTTGTCCTCGGGAAATTTACCGCAATAATCTCCAAAGTATTCCGAAAAGAAAAGTGATGCCACTACTAGATGCTCTTTAAAATGAAATAGATCTTTTGTACAATTTATAATATCATCACACACCTCTAAAGCAGAAATCCGATGATCAAATCTGCTGTTATTTGGAAGTATGCGTTTTTCTGGTGGTGGCGACTCATTACTTATTATATCTGATGCTTCACTTATGATGTTATCAATATTATTTCGAACTTGGCTTATACTGCGTTCAAAATTTTCGATAGCGTCGTCTTTTACTAGAGTGGGTTCAATTTTTCTTTGCTGCAATTGATTGAATAATATATCTACGTTGGGCATTACATGATGGAAAAAAGTCAGCCAAAAATTGAAGATTGGATCATTTAATGTACGGCGAATAGAGGCGGCCGCACTACAGACTGTGTTGTTGGAGAATTGTTCTTCTATTTCATCCATACACTCAATGAGAGAGTCCCTATTTTCGTACACCACATTAATGGTCCTGTTATTAAAATTCCAACAGGTTGTACCGCCGTGGGGGATCCTTCTGTTCACAATCTTGTTCAACACTTCCACTCGTTGGGGTGAATTATTAAAAAATCCAGGAATATCTTGTAAATTTCCAAAAAATACACGTACTTGCGAATTTGCAGAAGCAGCTTTAGACATAATAAAATTTAGTTGATGGGCATAGCAATGTACGTAGTGGGCAAAAGGGTACTTTTTTTTAATTAATGCTTGAACGCCTGCGTGTTGTCCGCTCATCACCGCTGCTCCATCGTAACTCTGTGCAATCAGTTTATTAGGTGAATTTTGAATTAAAGGATCTATAATACTTAAAATTGTTTTGCTAATTGTTTCTGCATCACATTTTTCAGGAATTACGTAGTTCCAAAAACGTTCAATTGGCTCACCATCACGAACATACCTGAATATAACTACCATTTGAGATTTTGCAGCAACATCCGTCGTTTCGTCCGCCATGATCGCCATAAATGGAGAATTATTAATTTCCTCAATTATTTGTTCATGACAGACTTCAAGCATGCACTGTAACAGATCATTTTGTATTTCTTTGGAAGTGCCTTTAAATACCAAAGAATTTTTCAGGTGGTCACTTAGAGTTGCATCTAATTCAGCCGAAAAATTAATAAGCCCACGAAACATTCCCGGATTCTCGGAAGTATCGCTCTCATTATCTCCCCGAAGAGCCAATTCAAAAGCTCCACAAAATTTAACACAATTAATAATTTTTGATAAAATATATCGATTCTTCGATACGTTTGCATTATGTTTCTGTATATTTAACCAATAAGCTGAATCTAATTGAGCCATAATATTAGTTGACCCTAGTAACGCAAATTCCATACAATTATGAAGATGGCTTTTAGAATTTTCGTGTCTTTTTATTTTCAAACTCAAATGCTCTAGATCCGTGACTCCTATTTCCGTCCAAGCTTTATCGCCACCAAAAAGTAAGCAGGGAAAACAATATAATGCATTTTTTTTGTTACATCCACAAATCCATTTGTTTTTTGAATAAATATCTCTACTAAATTTACGTGTATAACTTTTTCCTCTACTTACACTAGTTTTTTCAATAGTGATATCTGGTAATGGCCTACCTTTTGCTTTTAATGCTTTCTTTTCTTCATATGAATATTTAAAAAATCTCTTTACATTAATTAAATTGAAGACCACCTCCATAGTTCACAGTTTATATAATAATTGTCAACAAAATACACAGAAACAAAAACACCTGCACTGCGGAACTTGAATCGTTATTCCACTGGTGGAATTTATTTACGCTTGTTTGTTATGTCAGATGTGGCTTCAGTGGCTTGTTTGTTTTATCATTATGACAATGCGAATGCCTTACAAAATATATTATAAATTTTATATTTGATGAAAGGAAATAATTATTAGAAAATTTTTTGGGAACTCTGCTGCACTGCATTGCTTATGTACTAGCCGCCACTGCCTACAGGTCCAATAAAAGTGATACTCTAGTTATTGACACAACTGTATCGACGACAACTTGCAGACAATATCTAAAATAGAAAAAAATATATTCACAATTATTACAAAGAAATCGTCTTGGAATGATGAAACAGCCAATTGGCTTTTCCAAAAGCTTATAATGCCAATCGTAAATAAATATATTTTAGCAGACCTTATTTCTTTCTATCATAACATCAAGATGAACTATTTTCACATAATGATTAAAGGATGTGAATGATTGTTAACTGGTATAGTAGATAA
The DNA here is from genome assembly GCA_947563755.1 of Lochmaea crataegi. Classification (NCBI taxonomy): domain Eukaryota; kingdom Metazoa; phylum Arthropoda; class Insecta; order Coleoptera; family Chrysomelidae; genus Lochmaea; species Lochmaea crataegi. The sequence continues at coordinate 9,613,346 of OX387433.1, read as the reverse complement.
TTTTATATATTAATAAAAAGGTATCAAATTAAAATATTGACGACTATTTCAACGTACCCATCTCTTTTTCTACTGCCTTTGGATCAAGTGTAATTCCCGAACAATAATATTAATAGTTTTACCCAAAGTTTCATTCATGGAGAAATTCTTTAATATAAATACGCTTGCACGAAAATGTACCAGTTAAACCCACAATAGTTCAAGACACAAATAAAATTCAATGATTGGAGGAAGAAAGAACAAAAATACCTTCTACCCATTTTACATTTAGCTAAGAAAAAATTCAACTGACAAAGTTAAAGTTCAAAATTATATTCTAATACAAGATTTGTATTTTTCAATAAACAAACTTTATTTGCTTAGGTCCATTGTTATATCTACTTCCAGGTAATGTTAGAATATCAATAATAATTATGTATGTACTTACAATCGAATCTTATTAAACAAACAGTTCCTCCATTGCATTGTCCTGATATTTTCATATTCCAACAAAATAAACTTAGATTTACATGTTTTTGTTGTTGTTTTCCCTTCACTTTCCTGAAAAAAACACACAAATTTTAAAATGACTATTACTAAGTGTTGCATTCATCTGAAATACTTGAACTTATGTGAGTTTCTCTCATCAGCAAAACGATTCCTTTTTGATAAAACCAAAATTTGCAACGTTTTCCATATAAAGAACGCAACTAGTTTTGATGATGTTGATGTTTGTTCCGGTATTATACACAGAGTTAGAAAAAAAAACAATCAGCGATTTCTAAATGTCACCATCAATTAGGTATGCCCTTTTCCAAACCCTATGTACCTTTTCCTACAAACAATTTACAGAAAAATGTAAATGAACATAATCAGAAGCTTCCAATTTCTAATGTTTGTAACTAATTATGTTATTTCCCATTTTTGTGTAATTTTGAACTGACTTGTCAAGTTGAAATTATTGTGTATGTACACATAATAGAAGTCACTCATTGAGAAAGCAACTCAAAAGAATACCATGCTTGACTTGAACAGAAAGCATTCTATATCATATAACGAAAAATAAAACTCAAACCTATTTTAGATTTAATAGAAACAAAAACTCAATCGACAAAGTTGTATTCTAATATGAGATGTATTTTTCAATAAACAACATCTATTTGCTCCTCAAGTTAGGTTAGGGTAATATTAGAATATCCATAATAATTGCTTATAGGTACTTACAGTCTAGCATTTATTAAAACACACCGTTCCTCTATTCATGTTTTAAAATTTTCATATCCCAGTAACAACCTTATAAAAATGTGTTGTTATTTTCTTTTCCTGAAAAACAAACAAATATTAAAATGATTTGAACTAGCAGCGGTATGTTCATTCAAACTGTTTGAATTTAAAAATAAAACTTACCAAGGACTAGCAATGAATAAGAAAATAGTTAAGAATGGAGAAGATCCTATTGCTTATTCTACATCTGCACATAAGCTTCATCTACTGTTCTACTGGTCCAATAACAGTGGTACTCTAGTTATTATAGCAACTGTATCAACGACAACTTGCAGACAATCATACATCTTGAATGGAAAAAATATTTAAATAACAAGGAAATCGTGTTCGTGCGACAAATGGCCACACAGAATGTAATTTCAATAGTAAATGAATTAAGATAGTTTTGCAACTATCTCTATTGCTAGCATAACATAAGGATGAAACATAGTGAATGGTTGTTGACTGATAAATTGTTTTATAGATGAATAATGGGCTATCAAATTAATATATTAACATCTACCTCTTTTATATAACGCCCCCATTTTCGAAACCATACAAAGGATTGCTCATACCGTTATTTGGAACAGGTGTAATTTCCAGTTTAATCCACGGTAAAATTCTTCAATATTAACAATATTAATACCTATGCACAAATATAGTAAAAAATTACATTTTTTTTCCTAAAGGACCATAGACAAATTAACATTAACATTAACAATTTTTTTTATTATTTTCTCTATGGAAAGGACGCCATGCTGTTTCAAATCTGTCAATTGATAATCATAGAATACTACAAAAAGAAAGAGAGGACACTCTAAACAAAAATATTTATATATTGTTATATGCTGCTATCTGTTGAAATGTAACTCCCTATTAGGTATGCAACCAAATATTCCTTATAACGTTTAGTTGCATATCTCCCTGGTGCTTATGGTCGTAAATAAAACGATGAGATTCTATTTTCTGTATAGCTTCTTCAATCATTTTCCGTGCCCTTCTCGATAAATTAACCAATAAAAATAAGGATATAAATTTGAAGAAGTTTATATCCTAAATAGTGGGGGGTGCCGGTTAGGAAGATAGGCTCTCGTATTGTGGTGCTATTCTGTCAAAATGTAGTCTTCTTTTTTAATAACGGGTACAAATTAACTAGCTTGTTTAGCTGTTCTTCATGTAACTGTGGTAGTTCGTGCTGATTGACAGTTTATTTCTTCTTTTTTTAGTTTTGATTTTACATATGTTTTACATCCTTTTTGCTTTTTGTTAAGAGGTTTGTATGTTTGTAATGTTCCACAAGTAATTGGATAAAAATTATATTAATAAGTTTATTAAAAAGTATTTGAATAAATTATAAAATATGGGTAAAGAAGGATTAAGTCCCTGTGATCCTAGTTCATTTTCTAGACCAGGTAATTCTATTTATCATGACAATTTCAAATTTAACAAGTCATTTTGTTACAGATCAAGCGGTGGTTACCGACATATTTTTAAATTTGAACATTAATTTCAATACAAAGACTTTGAGTGGCCACACTATTTTAACAGGAAATAAAATTGAAGAAAATTGTAAGGAATTGGTAAGACATTATTCAAAATATATGTTAATATTTACTGATAACAGTAATTTCCTTTGTTGAATAGGAGTGATCTCTAGTACTAGATAACGTTATCAATTATTGTTTTTCTTTTAATTCAAACAATCATGGTTTTTGTATGTGGCTTGATAATAATATCATTTTAGACACTTGATGCATTTAAACTAAAAATATCCTCAATATCTGAAGTAGAAACCAAGGAAAAGTTAGAATATACATTATCTGATCATTTAAATGAATTTGGTTCTAAATTAACTATACAGTTACCCAAAAAGCAAGTTAACAAGTAAGTTCATTATTTTAGTTATTTTTTAACGATTTGAACTTCAATTTTTCCATATTTTTTGCAGCTTTAAAATTTGCATTGAATATGAAACATCTACAGAAGCAAGTGGTCTTCAGTGGCTATCACCACAAGCTACGTCAGGCAAAAAACACCCGTTCTTGTTCAGTCAATTTGAAGTAAGTATTTAATAAACACATTCACAATGTTTTTTAAGCTAAACGTTCAAATTCTATAGCCCACACACGCGAGATCTGTTCTACCCTGCCAGGACACCCCATCTGTTAAACAGACATATAAAGCTATAGTGAGTACTTTTAAACCTTATCATCTTTAAAAACAAAAAATCTTATTATTATTCTTCTATCTTATATATTATTTCATAATTAATTAGATATCGGCTCCAAAAGATTTTACTGTACTAATGTCGGCTGTGAAAGAAGATTCAACACTTGTAGGCGATAATAAGCAATCAAAATTTACACAAGCAGTTCCTGTGCCTTCGTACCTAATGGCCTTAGCTGTTGGATTGTTAGAATCTAGGAAATTAGGACCACGTTCACATGTTTGGGCAGAAAAAGAGATTATTGAAGAATGCGCATATGAATTTGCCTTAACAGAACATCAACTGAAGACTGCTGAGGAAATATGTGGACCTTATGTATGGGGTATATACGATTTACTCGTATTACCTCCTAGTTTTCCTTATGGTGGAATGGAAAATCCATGTTTAACTTTTGTTACACCAACTCTATTGGTAAGTATGACATTTTTAGGTTCCTGTAATTCTTGGATCTTTTGCAGGGGATTTTCAGTCAGATATCTAGTTTGTATTCCCAGCCTTTGTATGGCTTTTCACACTGTAATCTAGTAGTGAATACTCCAAAGTGCAATTTCTTCTTGTCAATGCTGGAGCACCCACAGTAGGATTACGATGCTGTTCTTGTCTAATTTTTCACAGGCGATTTTTTGCTCTTTATTTTACTGAATGTATCCATTTCAGGCCGGAGATAGATCTTTGGCTAACGTAATTGCCCATGAAATAGCCCATAGTTGGACGGGAAATTTGGTAACTAATAAAACATTTGAACATTTTTGGTTAAATGAAGGATTTACCATGTTTGTCGAAAGGAAGATTATTGGAAGATTAACATCGAGTAAAATGCAGGATTTTGAAGCTTATACTGGGATTAGTTGCCTAAAGGAAGAAGTAAGTCTTACTACATAAGTGTGAATCATCAGCTGTTACCAGATACTTTTTTTTATAGATTAATGTGTTGGGATCAGAAAATCCATTAACTAATTTGGTTGTCGATTTAAGAGGGGTGCATCCGGACGAGGCATTTTCGAGAGTTCCTTATGAAAAAGGACATACTTTCCTCAGATATTTGGAAAAAACCGTCGGTGGGCCAGGTAAACATTTTACAAACTTTTATTGGATTTTTACTGTGTTTTTGTTGATTTTAGAAAAGTTTGAACCGTTTTTACGATCCTATTTCGACACCTTCAAATACAAGTCCATCGAAACGTCAGATTTTCAAAAATTCTTCAACAACTACTTTTCCAAAGTGACAGCTATAAAAGATATCGACTGGAATTCATGGCTGCACACACCTGGAATGCCTCTGGTAATTCCAGACTACGATATTTCTTTAGCGATAATTTGCGATGAACTTTTCAAAAAATTCTACCAATGGTCCGGTGACGGAGCATGTCCCATCACCGAAGAAGATCGTAAAAAATTGATACCGGAACAAGTCATTTATTTACTACAAAAATTATCGGAAGCCGATGAACAACCGATAAAGAAACTAACGGCTCTCGGTGGTTTATTCGAATTGGGTAAAATTAAAAACGCCGAAATTAAATTTCATTGGTTGAAAAGTTGCATTAAAGCCGGATGGGAGGAGAAAATTCAAGAAGTCTTAGATTGGCTGAACGTAGTGGGAAGGATGAAGTTCGTCAGGCCTTTGTACAAGGAATTGTTCCGATGGGAGACCAGCAAAGATAGAGCCGTGGAACATTTCAAAGCTAATAGACACAAGATGATGCACATCTGTACCATGTCGATTGCCAAGGATTTGAAACTTGAATAAATCAGATTTTTATTTAAATAAATAAAGTTTATATGGGAATTTGGTTGGTGTTTTATTTATTTCAGTTTTAACGGTATAAATTCATGATTTTGGATCTCAAAAGGTTCCTCGATTAGTTAAAATCATATGGTGGTACGTTTGAACTACTTGTTGGCTAAATGATTGAAAACGGTGCAATTTTTATAAATTTTCCCTTCAGTCTCTTCTACAAATAATTCTGTGAACGAACTGAGTGTTTAATTAACTACGAAAGTTTTTTTTACTTACCCTATAGCAAATTCTTCTTAAATAACTGCAAACTGCTTGTTGTTATAGAAAAGTACCACCACAAGCTGCAAATAACTTTTCCCGTCGATGATTATTACAGCCAGCACTCTTCGAAAAAAACACGTGAGAAAAAGTTAATAAAATTCGACAATCGTTAACGAAGTATGGAAAAAAATAGATAATAGTGCTACACCCTGTATGCTGCAACACTCCTATCTATTTCTTTCTATCCCTCACTAAGAGGTTTTGAAAGTTACGTTAATTTTTTCAAGGGCCTAAAAGAATCCTCGACAAGAAAAAAACAACTATTTGAAGCTTGTAGTGGCATATTTGAACTACTTTTGTATAAAAAAAGGTAGGTTGCGGTTATTTAAAAAGGTGTTGCTATAGCGAAAGTAATGAAAAACATATTATTGCGTCTCTGTTTTCGTTGTTAATTTAACGTTTAGTTTACTCACAGAATTATTTTTAGAAAATGATAGAAAAGTTAAAAATTGAAACTTTGCCAAAGGCCATTAATTTTTTGATTCATCTTTCGAGATTTTCTAGAATAAGTCAGAAATAACAGTCGAATGTACACATTTCGAGATCCTATATATAATTTCCAGCAACCGACTATAAGTATCAGTCGATTCTCTGCGAGCTTGTGAGTTAGTAAGTTAGGTGAATAAAAAAAAACTTCAGGTAAGATTGTTTAATTGTGTTATTATTAATAACGTACAGATTGTCTCCAATCAGAGAAATAGATTAGATGTTGATAATTTTCGCGTTGTATGAAACTTTTAATGGGATTTTTTTATTAATTTTTAAACAGTTTCTGTATGATTTGCATAAAATTTAAAGTTTTCTTTTATCGTTTTTGTGTTTATTTTTAAAACTCCGTCGTGAAATCGAAAAAGGTCTAGCCCTAATGTTTGGGAATCCCAAAAAAATTACACAAATTCAGTTTAGGTAAGTGTCTCTCTTCTATCCAGCAGTCTCCTAGGATTTTGCAATTAAGTGAATGGAAGTTTCTTCTTTCATTCAGGAGACAGTTTTCCCATCTGTCAAAACTCTTACTTTGGTTTACGCAACATTTGTGCTCGCTTAGTAGTAGTTTTCCAACATTACATTGCCGCAATAGGGTTCCGGTCCCCAAAAGAGTTTTCATCCCCTCTCTTCGCTATTTAGTTTCCTTCTATTCCAGAATGTCCTGGAACCCACAGTAAGGTGACGATGTTGTTCTTGCCTAGTTCATTGAGTTTTCCTAGGCATGTCATCTATACTATTTTAGAACTGATTACAAAAGAACGTCCATTTTGGTAGGTAGTCTGCGTCCAGTGAAGCTTAGTGGACGTTGCATTCTCACGAACCATTTGTATAAATTGTACAGGACTGCACTGGACGGTGACTGCCGCAGATTCTTCGAAACGCGGCGGAGACGCAATCGCAAAACGTCCTGTGAAGTACCTGAATAGAATGGAACAGTTCACACGGACGTCCATCTTCACCGGGCCTTAGCCGCCTATATATTTAGTTAATATTGACGTGAATTTGATGACTCACTTAAATATCTGATGCTCGTAAAATTGTGCACCATATATCTACCTGTAGCACAATTAAATTTTCTGTCATACTTTTAGTGAACAAAACTAAGCTTTTATACCTAAAAAGTTGGGTTTTATCAAACTTACCTTTTCTCAATGCCCACATCTGCTTTATTTAATCAAACAGCTTCGTAAAAACTATTATTCATTAATTAGACATTTTCGCCATCTAGAAATCTTCGAACTTCTCGACTTTAAAATCGGTGATCTTAGATAGATGTCTCATGTATATTAAAATAATTTCCTTAAACTACTTTTCTTTAATTCCTTAAAGAATGTCGATGGTACCACTACTTTTCCGCGACTGGTGGGACGAAGAAGATTTGTTCCGCCCTTCCCGTCTTCTAGACCAACAATTCGGCTTAGGATTAAGAAGAGACGATCTGATTAACTCACTAAGCACCTTACCTAGAAGATCCAGGGCATGCAACTACATCAGACCGTGGAGCACCACTTCCACCGCTCTTCAAAGACAAGATTCCGGTTCTACCATCACCCAAGACAAAGATAAATTCCAGGTAACATTTTTTTCCCTAACCTAACCATCTATATTGAATAATCGACAAGTTTAACTATTTTTAGGTTATCCTAGACGTTCAACAATTTGCACCAGGTGAAATAACTGTAAAGACCAACGGTAACAGTCTTGTCGTTGAAGGTAAACACGAAGAGAAGCAGGATGAACATGGTTTTATCATGAGGCACTTCGTTAGAAGATATTTGCTACCGGACACGCACGATGCCGAAGGAGTTATTTCATCTTTGTCGTCTGATGGGGTTTTGACTGTTAGTGCTCCTAAAAGAAATGAAAGACTTCCGGCAGCTGAAAGGGTGGTGCACATCACACAGACCGGACCGGCTAAAAACACCGTTACACCCGTAGTGGAATCTCCTACACCGCAATAAATAAATTATAAGGCTGATTTTTTTTAAATAAAAGGTTTTTTTTGATAGTATTGTTTTTATATAGGGGATGAGCTAAAAATAATGCATATTTATTTTTATATAAAACATCTTTTTATTACACATTCAATATAATATATATATCTTTAAATTTTTAAAACAAATATAAAACAATAATAATAATAATAACCTTTTTGTTATATTAATAATGAAACAATAATTTAAAAATAATAAAAACTATATATATATGTATAAATGCACGACCAGCATGCAAAGTAGAAAGAAGAAGAGGAAAAAACATTCAACTTCAGTTATATTAAACTGATATGTAACCATTTAGAATAACATTTAATGTTTTTTGAGTAATAAATGTCTCAAATCTCCGATATCGACACTATGTCCTGTAATTTGAAAAAAAAATTATATACAAGGTGAGCTAAGAAAAATAACCGAAACTTACGTGTAAGTTTGAATCAGTCAGATTTTGGGGGTTTCGGAGGAAGCATGGGGTTCATTAAAGGGTTCATTTGTAATTTTTGTATATCAACCAAGGTCGTATGACCCTGTTCGTCCAATTCTTTCCATCTTATATAATTCTGTCGCATAAATGTTAAGAGTTCCGGCATATCGAGAAAAGCTGAAATATATTATAAACCAAGAGGAATTTTTTTTCAACACTCCTGTATAGTATAACTTACCGTTCCACGCTTCGAACATATCGTTTATGATGAAATCGACAAATCCGATTTGCGATTTTGGTATTGAGCAAGTATTCCTGTCGAACATAGGCATAACAACGGGTAGTCCTTTGCTTTTTTCCTCGTCGGTTTGGTGAAAATACTCGTCGGTTATCCTCCTCGCCCATTCCACGCATAATTTAAGGGGTCTCGTGGGATTCGAAACGTCAGCACATTTAATCAGCATTCTTTTTACTAAAGTTACATTTTCCGGAATCGATAACGGTGTGTAATCGTTTACGTCTCCCTCTTGATCCGAACTCGAGGATTTCGGACAAAATACGTTGACGAATTTCGTTAAATGTTCAAAATGTTTCGTCATTTCGGTAGCTAGTATCATATCGATGACGTTCGCTCTGGCTATTTTATAAGTTTCTCTGTCTAAATTCTTAAAAATATTTATTCTGTCGTCTCCTAAAATTCCAAATCAAAACGATATGAAGAAGAAAAATAAACGGCATAAACTTACCTAATGTAAGTTTAAACGTGAGCGCCGCGTGGTGTGATTCTAAAACGGTCACATCATTGTATAAAATGGCTAAAGTATTGTCGGAATTCGAAAGGAACGCACTAGATTTACCAGGATGATCAACATCGTGAGCTGCAGCCGCTATCAAAGTAGTTACTTCATCTAGTTGGTCCGTTATCGATTTCATTCTTTCCTTTTCCAAAAAACCAGCGGTAGCCTAAAAAGTTTAACTATTTTCCAAAACATAATATTATACAATTTTTTCCTAAGAGGGGACACAGTGACCGGTGAGTAGTCCCGTCACTTTCCTTATCTGAGCGACTCCGAGGGATTTTCGATCAGGAGTTTGCTGTGTTCTTGCTTTGACACGTGGCTCCAGTACATCTGATGTCTTGTTTGAATCCAACGAGATGTACATCCAGTTCAGCTTTCCTTTGATCTGTTTGGCAACCAGACTAAAAGTTATCCATGGGTCTCACCACGATTATATACAGCCAGTGTACATTCCGTGGATTTAGTCCCCATGTGTTTCCTAACGGCCGTTTGCCAGCCATTAGGACAATTTTGTCGAGCAGGTCAAAATTCCAGGTTAGTTTCGCATCCAGAATAATTCCCAGATACTAGACCTCCTGGCTTAGACACAGCTGCACGTTAAAGAGCGCCATTTCTCCACTGTTTTCAGAAATTGTTGCATTTGCTCAAATATTATAAACAAATTGTATAATCGTTGACATTTAGAACGTTTGTCAGTGCATTTGACATATCACAATTACGTTCCTTTCAATTGTTCCGTCCACAGAACTAAGCACTAGCGTTTAGATCTGTGATTGGAATCATCGATTCAGTGCATTTGACATATCACAATTACGTTTCTTTCAATTGTTCCGACCACAGAACTAAGCACTATCGTTTAGATCTGTGATTGGAATCATCGATATAGAGGCCGGTTCGTGAGATATTTTTTAGGTAGTTAGCCATCGATATAGAGAGCGGTACGCGAGATATTTTTTGAGGTAGTTGAAACCATCGATATAGAGAGCGGTTCGTGAGATATTTTTTAGGTAGTTGAAACCATCGATATAGAGAGCGGTTCGTGAGATATGTTTTAGGTAGTTGAAACCATCGATATAGAGAGCGGTTCGTGAGGTATTTTTATGTAGTTGGAACTATCGATATGAAGAGCGGTTCGTGAGAACTTTTTTTAGGTAGTTGAAACCATCGATATAGAGAGCTGTTTTGTGAGATGTTTGTTTATTTTCAGAACATGTTGCATTTGCTCAAAGATTATAAACAAATTGTATATAATCGTTGACATTTGGAAAGTCTGTCAGTGCATTTGACATATCACAATTACGTTCCTTTCAATTGTTCCGACCACAGGACTAAGCACTAGCGTTTAGATCTGTGATTGGAATCATCGATTCAGTGCATTTGACATATCACAATTACGTTTTTTTCAATTGTTCCGACCACAGAACTAAGCATAGCGTTTAGATTTGTGATTGGAATCATCGATATAGAGGCCGGTTCGTGAGATATTTTTTAGGTAGTTAGCCATCGATATAGAGAGCGGTTCGCGAGATATTATTTGAGGTAGTTGAAACCATCGATATAGAGAGCGGTTTGTGAGATGTTTGTTTGTTTTCAGAACTTGTTGCATTTGCTCAAAGATTATAAACAAATTGTATATAATCGTTGACATTTAGAACGTCTGTCAGTGCATTTGACATATCACAATTACGTTCCTTTCAATTGTTCCGACCACAGAACTCAGCTTAGCGTTTAGATCTGTGATTGGAATCATCGATATAGAGGCCGGTTCGTGAGATATTTTATGTAATTAGGACCATCGATATAGAGAGCGGTTCGCGAGATATTTTTTGAGGTAGTTGAAACCATCGATATAGAGAGCGGTTTGTGAGATGTTTGTTTGTTTTCAGAACTTGTTGCATTTGCTCAAAGATTATAAACAAATTGTATATAATCGCTGACATTTAGAACGTTTGTCAGTGCATTTGACATATCACAATTACGTTTCTTTCAATTGTTCCGACCACAGAACTAAGCACTAGCGTTTAGATCTGTGATTGGAATCATCGATGTAGAGGCCAGTTCGTGAGATATGTTTTAGGTAGTTGAAACCATCGATATAGAGAGCGGTTCGTGAGATATTTTTTAGGTAGTTAGAACCATCGATATAGAGAGCGGTACGCGAGATATTTTTTGAGGTAGTTGAAACCATCGATATAGAGAGCGGTTCGCGAGATATTTTTTAGGTAGTTAGAACCATCGATATAGAGAGCAGTACGCGAGATATTTTTTGAGGTAGTTGAAACCATCGATATAGAGAGCGGTTCGTGAGATATGTTTTAGGTAGTTGAAAACATCGATATAGAGAGCGGTTCGTGAGATATTTTTTAGGTAGTTAGAACCATCGATATAGAGAGCGGTACGCGAGATATTTTTTGAGGTAGTTGAAACCATCGATATAGAGAGCGGTTCGTGAGATATTTTTTAGGTAGTTAGAACCATCGATATAGAGAGCGGTTCGTGAGATATTTTTTAGGTAGTTAGAACCATCGATATAGAGAGCGGTACGCGAGATATTTTTTGAGGTAGTTGAAACCATCGATATAGAGGCCGGTTCGTGAGATATGTTTTAGGTAGTTGAAACCATCGATATAGAGAGCGGTTCGTGAGATATTTTTTAGGTAGTTAAATCATCGATATAGAGAGCGGTACGAGAGAAATTTTTGAGGTAGTTGAAACCATCGATATAGAGAGCGGTTCGTGAGATATGTTTTAGGTAGTTGATACCATCGATATAGACAGCGGTTCGTGAGATATTTTTTAGGTAGTTAGAACCATCGATATATAGAGCGGTTCGTGAGATATGTTTTAGGTAGTTGAAACCTTCGATATAGAGAGCGGTTCGTGAGATATTTTTTAGGTAGTTAGAACCATCGATATAGAGAGCGGTACGTGAGATATGTTTTAGGTAGTTGAAACCATCGATATAGAGAGCCGTTCGTGAGATATTTTTTAGGTGGTTAGAACCATCGATAGAGAACGGTGAGCGAAATATTTTTTGAGGTAGTTAGAACCATCGATATAGAGAGCCGTTCGTGAGATATTTTTTAGGTGGTTAGAACCATCGATAGAGAACGGTGAGCGAAATATTTTTTGAGGTAGTTAGAACCATCGATATAGAGAGCGGTAGTGAGATATTTTTTGAGGTAGTTGAAACCATCGATATAGAGAGCGGTTCGTGAGATATTTTTTAGGTAGTTAGAACCATCGATATAGAGAGCGGTGAGCGAGATATTTTTTGAGGTAGTTGAAACCATCGATATAGAGAGCGGTACGCGAGATATTTTTTGATGTAGTTGAAACCATCGATATAGAGAGCGGTTCGTGAGATATTTTTTAGGTAGTTAGAACCATCGATATAGAGAGCGGTGAGCGAGATATTTTTTGAGGTAGTTGAAACCATCGATATAGAGAGCGGTACGCGAGATATTTTTTGATGTAGTTGAAACCATCGATATAGAGAGCGGTTCGTGAAATATGTTTAAGATCGTTGCTTACTATCTGGATACAGGGTGGACGGAACAAATGTATTTAATTATAAAGTCATGCTGTTATTGATACTTATTCACATTTTACGATGTTTTCACTTCACATTTGTAGATTGAATATAATGAATGTATTTAATATTTAAAATATAATTAGTATGTTTTTTGCAAAATTTATGATTGACCTCATATATGTAGAGCATCTTGAATATTGGAACTTTCGTATTATTGAAAATAAAAGTTGAACAATGGAATTATTGATAATTTATAAAATATTAAGTGAAAAGCACTTAGTAAAATTGATTTAATCATGAAACTATTATTCTATCTATGAATAAACTGAAAGCAGAGAGACATATTGTAAAAAAGGTAAATTAAATGGAATGTTTTTATAGTTAACATACATGAGTAGGTTTTTAATAATTAATGAAAATGTAGACATAATTTCCATTATTTACTAAAATTTCACCTCGAAATACGCGTGTGTAAGTAAATTAAAACTGAATGTCAAAACATTTCTAATGCAACAAACGATTAATGATAAAAAAACGGAGCACCAAGACATTTATCAGAATTTCAAAACAATCTCACGTAAAGACATTTCTCATAAGATTAACTTGCAAAATTGTTATTTATATACGTTAAAATTGTATTGCCGAGACGCGTTCCTAATTCTCCCCTCGGACGCCCTCTAAAGACGATCCTGAACGAAGAAAATGTAATAAGAATAAATCCAGTGTCGTACTTGGGAAAATTATTAAAAATGTAACTTTTAAAGAGAAAATTGAGACAAAAAAACCCAATAATTAAGAAAAAAAAGTTATGGGAAAAAAGACTACGGAACCTCTCCCCCATTTCCCTACCAAGTTCCAAAAAAGGGGAAACAACCAAAAATTATGAAAAACGGAAAAAACCCTCGGACGCCTTCTAAGGACGATCTTGAACGAATAAAATGTAATAAGGATAAATCCAGTGTCGCACTTGGGAAAATTATTAAAAATATAACTTTTAAGGAAAAAATTCAGGTAAAAAACACCAATTGAGAGAAAAAACCGTTATGGAGAGAAAAACTTAGGAATCTCCCCCACTTCCCCACCAAGTTCCAAAAAAGGGCAAAAACCAAACTTTATGAAAAATAGAAAAAACCCTCTTATCAGCTTTTTTCCAGGTGCTCGATGATTTATTTGTCAAAAATTTTCATTCACCATTGGCGTACGATAATTTTTTTTAAAAGGATATCATTTATTTCTAAAAATTTCCAACTACCATGGACGTATGATAAAATTTTTAAAGGAGCTTAATTTATTTGTGAAACTTTTTGATTCAACAAAAGAATTTTTATAATTGGTTAATATATTTGTAAAAATTTCCATTCACCATTGGCGTACGATAAATATTTTAAAGGGAATATCACTTATTTGCAAAAATTTTCAACTGCCATGGGCGTACGAAAAAATTATTAAACGAGGATAAATTATTTGTGAAAAATTTCATTTACCGATGGCGAACGATATAGTTTTAATAGGGGGTTAATATATTTGTAAATATTTCCATTCACCATTGGCGTACGATAAAAATTTAAAAAGGGGTTTATATACTGTCTGTTTTTTTATTCTATTCAAAAAACGCGCCCACCACCATCGTTGTTTTTTTTTACTTTTTTTTTTAAATAAAATCTTACTTGCATAACATCAGCGGCGTGCGTACTATTATGATAGGAATTTTCCATGTGGTAATTAGCTTCGATGACGGTCAACCAATTGAATAAGGTTTTTTCGTCGCAATTCAAAACGCTCGCCACGTCGAAGTGATTGAACAAATTCATTCCCAAATATTGTAGCGGTCGTCTTTTCGTCACGTCCTCCAATCTGAATATGTCGAATTCCCACGCCAAACTGTTTTCCAACAATTCCTTAATAACGGCCGGTACTTTTTGGTAACCACCTTTGGATTGTCGAAATACCGAGGAATCGTTACTACTTCTCCTGGACGATCCGCTGAGAGTCGGCTGGGGCTGTTTCTACAGAAAAAAAATATCGAAAACTATATCATCGATAGGAAAACGGAAAAATGTCTCGTTCGTATTTACCGATAGCAAAGCGGTTATTAGATCCGAAACCACCGGCTCGTCCGATTTTATACGCAAATCTTCTTTGACGTAAGTCGTATACAATTCGCAGCTTTTTAAAATGTCTTCGACTTTATCCAACATTTGAACTACCGACGTGTTTTGGTTCGAGGTTTCTCTCACTTGATCTATCAAACTTATCACCTAAAAAAAAACGAAAAAAATTAAAAACTCGTTCAGCTAGCTAAAAATAACCTTACTTTTGTAATCGGCGCTTCTAGAGGTAAAGAATTCAATTTTGCCAGCGACGTACGTCTCAAGTAATCACTACCGACGCTCCGTACGTCGGTAGAACCTCGTCTTATCGAATGTATGCTACCTCTTGATTGAGTTAAGGTACCTAAGTGATCGGTGGGATTTAAATCGAATACGAGGATGAAATGTGTGGGAATTCTGAAAATAATAATGTTTTTATAAAATTTGAAAGAAAGAAATTACTCGTTTTTACCCTCCTCCAACCAATTAAATACAAAACGACGACCTTTAAATTTAAAAATTCCATACCTTCCAGCACAAGCGAATGGAACAGCTTTACACGAAGAAAGAATATTATCTAAGGGTTTCTTTTTAAGCGTCATCGGTCCGCTCCATTCTTTTCCTCTCAACAACGAAGAAGCCATCAAATTTAATTGCATCGGATCACAAGCTATTTGTTCTTGAAGGGTTTTTCCTAGGATTTCTTCTTGTCTCAAACCGAGTTGCTTTTCGCAAGCTCTGTTGATATACTGAAAAAAAAAATAAAAATAAATTGTCAACTTTAAAGCACCGTAATTTACGCGATTTATTCAGTACCTGTAATTTGTTGCTGTCGTCGGTTACGACGACGAGATCCTTACATTTATCGAGGGCAGAATAAAGTCCTTGGGTGGTGGTGTGTTGCGCCAATGGTCGTATGTCGCTGTGTCTTAATAGAATCATTTCGTTTACGCAAGCTATTATATTTGTCGTTTCCACCATACACTAAGAAAAACCTAAATTTTAATTTATATTCAGAAATACGTAACCAAATGACAAATTGTGATATATTCGGAAATAAGCAACCAAATGACAAATTGTGCTAGTCACTTAAGAGAGTTAAGGACATTTGTTTGGTTGGAAGGTAGTTTCAGTTACAAATAGTAGAGATATAAAAATAAACAGTTTGAGGTTTCAAAGAATTAATGATAAGCTAGTAAAGCAGCTTATTTTTTTTCATATAAATCCCAAAGGGATTAATTAGTAAATGAAAACGTTCTTTATAGAAATTTTACAAAGAGAAAAGGAAAATCTTCCAAATCTCCAAGCGTTATCGGGAAAATTAGTTCATTTAGATTGGAAATAAAGAGGCGAAATATATTTTTTTGTCTCGAAGATGCCTTACTTCTGGCACAAAAGAAGACTTCAATCGTAAAGCTGTCGTTTTCGCCATCCCCAGTCATAGGCGTACTAATTGGATTTTTTTTAAACACAAATTTACTCTGCATGATCCTTTTTGTAAAGCAATAAACACCGTCAATGGTTAAAAAGGAAAATAAGTGCGTATGTTTCTTCCTTTGAACTCCTTATAAAGGACAAAAGGAAGAGATTGAATAGCGGGAATGTTTCCTTTGAGGTTAATTAAAATACACGGTTTTGATTGTTTGAATACGCGGTGGTAATATTTTAATTTCATTATACTTAAACAATTTTCAAGAGAAAATTTATAAAATAAGGAAATGCTAAATAAAATTGAATACATAAAAAAGGGACAATTTCTTTTTACACTTACATCGAAAATGCACTGGTGTAAAAATAATGTCTTATAGTTATTAGTTAGTAGGTAAAGTATGTTCATACATATAGTGAAGTGACTAGACTAGACTCCTGTTTAAAGAGACCCGTGCAAGCTGTCAAGTTGAAATATGACCGAACAGTTCCATAGTTTGCTTAGAATTTAATCATTGAAATAGGATTTAAATAATATATTTTTTAAATAGGTACCTACACAATGAATAATCCCTTTTAGTCACTTCACTATAAGTATGAACATACTTTACTAGAAAATGACAGAAAAGTTCACGCTACATGGAATCTTAGTCAGTCTTGTGGCAAAGTAAAATTAAGAAATAGTGTCAGATAGTGTAAAGTGCGTAGTATCAATGTTGGTGTAGTGGTAGTGTAGCTTGTGTTCGGTAGCAAGTGTAGTAGTGACAATGTTAGTGTAGTTGTAGTGTAACTTGTGTTCGATAAAATATCTAGTAGTGTCAGTGATGATGTAGTAATAGTGTAACTTGTCTTCGGTAAAAACTCTAATAGTGTCAGTGATGGAGTAGTAATAGTGTAACTTGTGTTCGGTACAAAATCTAGTAGTGTCAGTGATGGTGTATTAATAATGTAACTTGTGTTCGGTAAAAACTCTAGTGATGTCAGTGCTGGTGTAGTAATAGTGTAACTTGTGTTCGGTGCAAAATCTAGTAGTGATGGTGTAGTAATAATGTAACTTGTGTTCAGTAAAAACTCTAACAGTGTCAGTGCTGGTGTAGTAATAGTGAAGCTTGTGTTCGGTACAAAATATAGTAGTCTCAGTGCTGTTGTAGTAATAGTGTACTACTCGACCAAATTCATTTCAACTGTGAGATTCGGATGCGCGTAGAACACGCGTACGACACTGTCGGCAGCTACCAGTCCTAAGCAGAATATTGCACTGTAAAGATCCATTTGAACTCATAGTGGTACAATCCGCGTAGGAATTTTAATATGGAATTTGAGTCGCTTGTAAAACACAAGATTTTGAGTGCACAAAGTCGTGAAATAGTGCATAATGTTTTTAAATTTATGACATTGGAG
Source organism: Lochmaea crataegi (assembly GCA_947563755.1). Taxonomy (NCBI): domain Eukaryota; kingdom Metazoa; phylum Arthropoda; class Insecta; order Coleoptera; family Chrysomelidae; genus Lochmaea; species Lochmaea crataegi. The sequence goes on along the minus strand of OX387433.1, from coordinate 9,595,657 downwards.
GCACAACGTGGTGAGTTATTGGTTCCTTCAGCGAAAATACATGAAAGGGTTGCACAAGCAGTCGGTATTAGCCTAAGCACTGTAAAATCTATAGTTAAGCAAAGTAAAAATATTGATAAGGGTGAAGCTTCGTCATTCAGTACAAAACATAATAAAGGTAAAACACCGAAAAAGACAAAAATAGATGATATAGATACAAGAATATTACGAGGAATTGTCCACAATTGGTATGTACAAGAAAAAACAGCACCTACTCTGAAACGCTTGTTCCAAAAAGTTAAAGAAGACAGCGAGTTTACTGGTGGTAGAGAAAGTTTGCGTAAGATCTTACATAGTATAGGTTTTCGATGGCGCAAAATAAAAACAAACCGAACATTACTAATGGAGCGACATGACATTAGGCAATTGAGGACAGGGTTTTTAAAAACCATAAAACAATACCGTCAGGAGGGTCGACCAATTATCTATATGGACGAAACATATATTCATTCCTCCCACACTCATGAAAAAGCTTGGTCTGATAATAGTAACGAAGGGCTACGAAAACCAGTGTCTAAGGGGCAAAGATTAGTTATAGTTCATGCTGGATGGGAAAAAGGATTCATACCAAATGCATCACTTATATTTAAGTCAAAATGTAAGTCGGGTGATTTTCATGATGATATGAACTTTATCAACTACAAGAAATGGCTTGAGACTAAACTTATACCAAATTTGCCCCCACGTAGTGTGCTGGTTATTGACAATGCACCATATCACAATGTGCAGTGTGAAAAATCGCCTACATCCGCAAGTCGAAAAGATGAAATGAAGCAGTGGTTACGAAGCAGAAACATCACATTTGCAGATGACATGTTGAAAGTTGAATTATATAACATTATAAAAATATATAAGCCAAGATTTAAAACGTACGAAGTTGACAAAATCTTAGAACAACATGGTCATAATACTTTGAGATTGCCACCTTATCACCCTGACCTTAACCCAATTGAACTTGTTTGGGCATCCCTTAAACAATACGTTGGAAGTAAAAACATCACGTTTAAATTGTCAGATGTGGAAAAGCTATGTAATGAATTTTTTGACAATTTTCCACCACTAGAATGGCAAAGTCGCTGCCAACATGCGCTCAAATGTGAAAAAGAGTTTCTCTGCTTGGAACCAGCCCTTGATATAGTAATAGATCAAATTATTATCAATCTTGGAGATGACGATTCCGATGACGATGATGATTATGATATTGTAAGTTCTGAGAGTGAAAACAGTGATAGTGAGTGACAGATTTGTTTTAAACGGTGTCTCCATACTGTAAATAAAGAGAATAGACGTTTAGATTGTGTGTAATTTAAAACTGATGTCGTTAATGTAGTATTGTGAATATTATTTGTTGACTATAGGCTGCTTTCTTTAGTGTATTTCAGTTTCAGAAAGTTCAGACATCTTTTTGTATACAGCTACAATAGCGGAAAATTTCCTAATTGGATTTGATCAGGTAAACAATTTTAAAAATGTCTATGTGGAATAAATTTCGGTTTTATGTGTACCCAGTGTCATTTTAAATATCTACAATATTTAATATTTAGTTTGTATTCCATCGATCCTTTGACAACACTGTGTTGCGAAACAATTGTAATTGTAACAATGTTAGTACAGTAGAAATTAAGTTTATTAAAAATCGAATTCTATTTAGTTGTGTATTTTCCTCAAGTAAAGGCTACTTCGATTCAGAAATATAAATTGAAATCCACATTTTACACAGTTAATAACTAAAATGGAATTTATTACCAAATTCTCAGGATTTTATTTAGGTAATATTTAACTAACTAAACTTTCTCCGCCGAGTGTACATGCGTTTATTTTGCGGCACTGACATAGTTCGGTCTCGCTTCTTTGTTTGCGCATCTCAGAGTTGAAATGAATTTGGTCGAGGTGTAACTTGTGTTCGGTTACAACTCTAATAGTGTCAGTGCTGGTGTAGTAATAGTGTAACTTGTGTTCGATACAAAATCTAGTAGTGTCAGTGATGATGTAGTAATAGTATAACTTGTGTTCGGTAAAAACTCAAATAGTGTCAGAGCTGGTGTAGTAATAGAGTAACGTGTGTTCGGTACAAAATCTAGTAGTGTTAATGTTAGTGTAGTTGTAGTGTAACTTGTGTTCGATAAAAACTCTAGTAGTGTCAATGCTGGTGTAATGATAGGGTAACTTGTGTTCGATACAAAATCTAGTAGTGTCAGTGCTGATGTAGTGATAGTGTAACTTGTGTTCGGTACGAAATCTAGTAGTGTCAGTGCTGGTGTAGTAATAGTGAAGCTAGTGTTCGGTACAAAATATAGTAGTGTCAGTGATGTTGTAGTAATAGTGTAACTTGTGTTCGTTGAAAACTCTAATAGTGTCAGTGCTGGTGTGTTAATAGTGTAACTTGTGTTCGGTACAAAATCTAGTAGTGTCAATTTAAGTACAGTTGTAGTGTAACTTGTGTTCGATAAAGACTCTAGTAGTGTCAATGCTGATGTAATGATAGTGTAACTAGTGTTCGATACAAAATCTAGTAGTGTCAGTGATGATGTAGTAATAGTGTAACTTGTGTTCGATTAAAACTGTAAGAGTCAGTGTTGTTGTAGTAATGGTGTAACTTGTGTTCGTTACAAAATCTAGTAGTGTCAGTGATGGTGTAGTAATAGTGTAACTTGTGTTCGGTAAAAATTTTAATAGTGTCAGTGCTGTTGTAGTAATAGTGTAATTTGTGTTCGGTACAAAATCTAGTAGTGTCAGTGATGGAGTAGTAATAGTGTAACTTGTGTTCGTTTAAAACTCTAATAGTGTCAGTGCTGGTGTGTTAATAGTGTAACTTGTGTTTGGTACAAAATCTAGTAGTGTCAATGTTAGTACAGTTGTAGTGTAACTTGTGTTCGATAAAGACTCAAGTAGTGTCAATGCTGATGTAATGATAGTGTAACTAGTGTTCGATACAAAATCTAGTAGTGTCAGTGCTGTTGTAGTAATAGTGTAATTTGTGTTCGGTACAAAATCTAGTAGTGTCAGTGATGTTGTAGTAATAGTGTAACTTGTGTTCGTTTAAAACTCTAATAGTGTCAGTGCTGGTGTGTTAATAGTGTAACTTGTGTTCGGTACAAAATCTAGTAGTGTCAATGTTAGTACAGTTGTAGTGTAACTTGTGTTCGATAAAGACTCTAGTAGTGTCAATGCTGATGTAATGATAGTGTAACTAGTGTTCGATACAAAATCTAGTAGTGTCAGTGATGATGTAGTAATAGTGTAACTTGTGTTCGATTAAAACTGTAAGAGTCAGTGTTGTTGTAGTAATGGTGTAACTTGTGTTCGTTACAAAATCTAGTAGTGTCAGTGATGGTGTAGTAATAGTGTAACTTGTGTTCGGTAAAAATTTTAATAGTGTCAGTGCTGTTGTAGTAATAGTGTAATTTGTGTTCGGTACAAAATCTAGTAGTGTCAGTGATGGAGTAGTAATAGTGTAACTTGTGTTCGTTTAAAACTCTAATAGTGTCAGTGCTGGTGTGTTAATAGTGTAACTTGTGTTTGGTACAAAATCTAGTAGTGTCAATGTTAGTACAGTTGTAGTGTAACTTGTGTTCGATAAAGACTCTAGTAGTGTCAATGCTGATGTAATGATAGTGTAACTAGTGTTCGATACAAAATCTAGTAGTGTCAGTGCTGTTGTAGTAATAGTGTAATTTGTGTTCGGTACAAAATCTAGTAGTGTCAGTGATGTTGTAGTAATAGTGTAACTTGTGTTCGTTTAAAACTCTAATAGTGTCAGTGCTGGTGTGTTAATAGTGTAACTTGTGTTCGGTACAAAATCTAGTAGTGTCAATGTTAGTACAGTTGTAGTGTAACTTGTGTTCGATAAAGACTCTAGTAGTGTCAATGCTGATGTAATGATAGTGTAACTAGTGTTCGATACAAAATCTAGTAGTGTCAGTGATGATGTAGTAATAGTGTAACTTGTGTTCGATTAAAACTGTAAGAGTCAGTGTTGTTGTAGTAATGGTGTAACTTGTGTTCGTTACAAAATCTAGTAGTGTCAGTGATGGTGTAGTAATAGTGTAACTTGTGTTCGGTAAAAATTTTAATAGTGTCAGTGCTGTTGTAGTAATAGTGTAATTTGTGTTCGGTACAAAATCTAGTAGTGTCAGTGATGGAGTAGTAATAGTGTAACTTGTGTTCGTTTAAAACTCTAATAGTGTCAGTGCTGGTGTGTTAATAGTGTAACTTGTGTTTGGTACAAAATCTAGTAGTGTCAATGTTAGTACAGTTGTAGTGTAACTTGTGTTCGATAAAGACTCTAGTAGTGTCAATGCTGATGTAATGATAGTGTAACTAGTGTTCGATACAAAATCTAGTAGTGTCAGTGCTGTTGTAGTAATAGTGTAATTTGTGTTCGGTACAAAATCTAGTAGTGTCAGTGATGTTGTAGTAATAGTGTAACTTGTGTTCGTTTAAAACTCTAATAGTGTCAGTGTTGGTGTGTTAATAGTGTAACTTGTGTTCGGTACAAAATCTAGTAGTGTCAATGTTAGTACAGTTGTAGTGTAACTTGTGTTCGATAAAGACTCTAGTAGTGTCAATGCTGATGTAATGATAGTGTAACTTGTGTTCGATACAAAATCTAGTAGTGTCAGTGATGATGTAGTAATAGTGTAACTTGTGTTCGATACAAAATCTAGTAGTGTCAGTGATGATGTAGTAATAGTGTAACTTGTGTTCGGTACAAAATCTAGTAGTGTCAGTGATGTTGTAGTAATAGTGTAACTTGTGTTTGATTAAAACTGTAATAGTGTCAGTGCTGTTGTAGTAATAGTGTAACTTGTGTTCGTTACAAAATCTAGTAGTGTCAGTGATGGTGTAGTAATAGTGTAACTTGTGTTCGATTAAAACTGTAATAGTGTCAGTGCTGTTGTAGTAATAGTGTAACTTGTGTTCGGTACAAAATCTAGTAGTGTCAGTGATGGAGTAGTAATAGTGTAACTTGTGTTCGGTTATAACTCTAATTGTGTCAATGTTAGTGTAGTTGTAGTGTAACTTGTGTTCGGTACAAAATCTAGTAGTGTCAGTGATGGTGTAGTAAAAGTGCAACTTGTGTTCGGTAAAAACTCTAGTAGGGTCAGTGTTGGTGTAATGATAGTGTAACTTGTGTTCGGTACAAAATCTAGTAGTATCAGTGAGTGTAACTTGTGTTCGGTAAAAACACTAGTAATGTCAGTGCTAGTGTAGTAATAGTGTAACTTATGTTTGGTACCAAATCTATGTTTATTTTACGAAAAATGTCCAAAAATTATCGATACGAAAAATAAAAATTTCTGTTTAATATTTTACTTCGCGCCCTTATAAATCCTGGCAATAGAGAGCGATGTGTTAATATTTTTTTATTGAAGGTAGTCGAACGATTTCCGCAAAGTTTACGAACCTCGATTCTTAGACACGTCAAAGGTATTATGATGAATGTTGGGATGTATATTATGTACATAATTCATTCCGGATTACTAGAAAATCATTTTAAACGGTTGTATTTGAAAAAAAAAACATTTATACGTACCCTATTATAACCAGAATCGAGTAGAGATCCTATCGTATTGTCATCTTTTTCAAATGCACTGTAACAAACAATCAACTGTAATTATATCGATTCGACAATTTTTAAAGATGAACACTGTATTAAGAACCAAAAGACGTCTGACATCACAATCGACAATAGAGATGGGATCGTTAAATGTCAATGTGAATTTTACAGTAACCTGTAAGTAAAAATGCCTAGAAATGAAGAAAAGTACTGGTGGCAATGGTAGAAGTGACAAATAGAAGAGAAATGGTGGGGGGATAGATATATTCATACTTAAGGTGCGTTCATTCGTTGGTCCATCTGCGTTGTTGCAAAAAGGGCTACAGAAAAGTGGGTGGCCCACAGATCCATGGAATAGTGGGCAAATTCACCAGGACAGAGATAGGCGAAGCAGTTCACAAAGGAACTTATCGAGTAAAGACATGAATACTGTCAAAACTGTAGTGAAGGTACTGGAAGGTCAATAGGCACTTAAAGCTGATGGGATTGTGCGTTAGTCTGGCAAAAGTCCTGTTCTTTGCACCAGGTGGCGAAAAGTCACTGTCAAAAAACTATATGAAGCTGGTGGAGTTCATTAAGAGATTTGGGACTCGCATTTCATACCTAACGACTTATTGTGAGTTGAATGTGTTTCAATGAAAAATTGTCCAATAGAAATTCTAATATAGAAAACCGATAAAATCAAATAAGCTGTTCGATTATTTTGATTCAATTATCATAGTTATCGTCAATTTCCGCTAAAAGCTTTACTAACAAGCTATTAAAACAAGTACTAAACATCCAATTATAATAAAAAGCTTATTCGGGTCGTTATAATATTATTAAATAAATTTATAATTCAACTCTCTCTATTTACAGACTATTTTTGTAAAATAAATAACGAGTTATACTTTTTCTAAAGTCAATGTGAAAACACGAGTAAAAGGCGAGGTTGCCTGATATAGTTTCTAAAATTGCTAAGCACACCATACAAAAATTGCTACTAAATGCTAAAACGAAATAGAAACTAAAGTGATCCAACTAAGTCTGTTACTTAGTGATATGGTCCACTATATCGTTAAAATCATTTACAACATTAATTATTCCTGGCAGTTGTGTTGTGTTTAGATATATGTAGAGCAGCGTATTGAGTTCGGTATTTATATATAATTGTGAAAAACAAGGTGAAAAAAAAATATAACAAACGTATATTTACCTTCTTCTAACTACAGCCACAACAACAGTGTGTTGATTTCCTTTGGAATTTCTTAAAGATCTGGAAAAAAAACATATGTAAAAAATTTTCAACTTGGAACAAAAGGCTGATTAGGACCATAGGACCAAACTACATGAGTTCGTGTGTTTATATATATATTAATTGTATCCGACGTTTGATAACTTCATTATATCGAAACCCAATTAACTTTGACTTGGCACTTCCGGAGATAAAAGAAGAAGAAGAAGAACGACATTGAGAAATTCGCAATTATTTCCCCAGAGGTAGGTTCCCTATGGCAATCGCCATCGGTAATGACCCCTAATATTGTACAAGAAAGAATATCGGCTTTTATGACGGCTATCGTCAACAAACTTTGTTAGATATGGAGGGTTTTTTCGATGGGAAGAGTTATTCGATAAATTTCGCAAGACAGATCTACGCTACGCAAAATAAAAATTTTCATAACGTAATATTTAAGCGAAGCTGAAAATAATTTTCCTTTGATAAATTTTCATTAGTACACACAATCTAAGCATTTTTATCGTCCGTTAAATTTAGTCATAATATAGGTTTATTAAATATTACGTCGACTTTTATAAAAGCCACTAACAAAAGCAGAAGCTTCATTTTGTTAGTAATTCCTTCTTTATTAGTATGGAGGGTAGAAGGAAGGAGCACCATCTGAATGTATTAAAAAGTGTCCATCGAAAGGAAGCAAATTAAGGTGGCGCCATAGTAGCAAGTGGAAAGATTTTAAAAATAGCGCCATGAATTATTAGAGTAAGATACAAAATTAAAAAAGGAAATACTACGTAAATAATAGAGATTTTAAATAATGTATATTTCTCAATTACACAAGTAACGAAAAATACTAGATTTTTCAACCCAGCACACTTCACTCGGTTTATAACCCTAAATTCACATCATTTCCATTAGCTACACGAGCGCCATTTCGGTGAATCTTCGAATTATAATTTGCTGTTTACAGGTGGACACTTTTTCAACTTGTCACCCATACAAGATGGTGCTCCTTCCTTCTACCCTCCATATTTATTAGTTAACAAACAAAAGAGGGTGATATACCGTCTAACTTGTGTTCGTTACAAGTGTTACAAGTGTCAGTGATGGTGTAATAACAGTGTAACTTGTGTTCGTTACAAAATCTAGTAGTGTCAGTGATGGTGTAATAACAGTGTAACTTGTGTTCGGTAAAAACTCTAGTAGTCTCATTGCTGGTGTAGTAATAGTGTAACTTTTGTTCGGTAAAAACTTTAATAGTGTCAGTGCTGTTGTAGTAATAGTTTAACTTGTGTTCGTTACAGAATTTAGTAGTGTCAGTGATGGTGTAATAACAGTGTAACTGGTGTTCGGTACAAAATCTAGTAGTGTCAGTGATGGTGTAGTAATAGTGTAACTTGTGTTCGATAAAAACTCTAATAGTGTCATTGCTGGTGTAGTAATAGTGTAACGTGTGTTCGGTAAAAACTTTAAGTGTCAGTGCTGTTGTAGTAATAGTGTAGCTTGTGTTCGTTACAAAATTTAGTAGTGTCAGTGATGGAGTAATAACAGTGTAACTTGTGTTCGTTACAAAGTCTAGTAGTGTAAATGATGGTGCAATAACAGTGTAACTTGTGTTCGTTACAAAATCTAGTAGTGTAAATGATGGTGCAATAACAGTGTAACTTGTGTTCGTTACAAAATCTAGTAGTGTCAGTGATGGTGTAGTAATAGTGTAACTTGTGTTCGATAAAAACTCTAATAGTGTCATTGCTGGTGTAGTAATAGTGTAACGTGTGTTCGGTAAAAACTTTAAGTGTCAGTGCTGTTGTAGTAATAGTGTAGCTTGTGTTCGTTACAAAATTTAGTAGTGTCAGTGATGGAGTAATAACAGTGTAACTTGTGTTCGTTACAAAGTCTAGTAGTGTAAATGATGGTGCAATAACAGTGTAACTTGTGTTCGTTACAAAGTCTAGTAGTGTAAATGATGGTGCAATAACAGTGTAACTTGTGTTCGTTACAAAATCTAGTAGTGTCAGTGATGGTGTAATAACAGTGTAACTTGTGTTCGGTAAAAACTTTAATGGTGTCAGAGGTGTTGTAGTAATAGTGTAACTTGTGTTCGTTACAAAATCTAGTAGAGTCAGTGCTGTTGTAGTAATAGTGTAACTTGTGTTCGGTAAAAGCTTTAATAGTGTCAGTGCTGTTGTAGTAATAGTGTAGCTTGTATTCGTTACAAAATCCAGTAGTGTCAGTGATGGTGTAATAACAGTGTAACTTGTGTTCGGTAAAAACTCTAATAGTGTCAGTGCTGTTGTAGTAATAGTGTAACTTGTGTTCGGTAACAACTCTAGTAGTGTCATTGCTGGTGTAATAACAGTGTAACTTGTGTTCGGTAAAAACTTTCATAGTGTCAGTGCTGTTGTAGTAATAGTTTAACTTGTGTTCGTTACAAAATCTAGTAGTGTCAGTGATGGTGTAATAACAGTGTAACTTGTGTTCGGTAAAAACTTTCATAGTGTCAGTGCTGTTGTAGTAATAGTTTAACTTGTGTTCGTTACAAAATCTAGTAATGTCAGTGATGGTGTAATAACAGTGTAACTTGTGTTCGGTAAAAACTCTAGTAGTGTCATTGCTGGTGTAGTAATAGTGTAACTTTTGTTCGGTAAAAACTTTAATAGTGTCAGTGCTGTTGTAGTAACTTGTTTTCGTTACAAAATTTAGTAGTGTCAGTGATGGTGTAATAACAGTGTAACTTGTGTTCGTTACAAAGTCTAGTAGTGTAAATGATGGTGCAATAACAATGTAACTTGTGTTCGTTACAAAATCTAGTAGTGTCAGTGATGGTGTAATAACAGTGTAACTTGTGTTCGGTAAAAACTCTAGTAGTGTCATTGCTGGTGTAGTAATAGTGTAACTTTTGTTCGGTAAAAACTTTAATAGTGTCAGTGCTGTTGTAGTAACTTGTTTTCGTTACAAAATTTAGTAGTGTCAGTGATGGTGTAATAACAGTGTAACTTGTGTTCGTTACAAAGTCTAGTAGTGTAAATGATGGTGCAATAACAAAGTAACTTGTGTTCGTTACAAAATCTAGTAGTGTCAGTGATGGTGTAATAACAGTGTAACTTGTGTTCGGTAAAAACTCTAGTAGTGTCATTGCTGGTGTAGTAATAGTGTAACTTTTGTTCGGTAAAAACTTTAATAGTGTCAGTGCTGTTGTAGTAACTTGTTTTCGTTACAAAATTTAGTAGTGTCAGTGATGGTGTAATAACAGTGTAACTTGTGTTCGTTACGAAGTCTAGTAGTGTAAATGATGGTGCAATAACAGTGTAACTTGTGTTCGTTACAAAATCTAGTAGTGTCAGTGATGGTGTGATAACAGTGTAACTTGTGTTCGGTAAAAACTCTAGTAGTGTCATTGCTGGTGTAGTAATAGTGTAACTTTTGTTCGGTAAAAACTTTAATAGTGTCAGTGCTGTTGTAGTAACTTGTTTTCGTTACAAAATTTAGTAGTGTCAGTGATGGTGTAATAACAGTGTAACTTGTGTTCGTTACGAAGTCTAGTAGTGTAAATGATGGTGCAATAACAGTGTAACTTGTGTTCGTTACAAAATCTAGTAGTGTCAGTGATGGTGTAATAACAGTGTAACTTGTGTTCGGTAAAAACTATAGTAATGTCAGTGCTGGGATAATAAGAGTGTAGCGCTTGTGTTTAGTACAAAATCTATGTTTATTTTAGGAATATTTAAGCGAAGATGAAAATAATTTTCCTTTGATAAATTTTCATTAGTACACACAATCTAAGCATTTTTATCGTCCGTTAAATTTAGTCATAATATAGGTTTATTAAATATTACGTCGACTTTTATAAAAGCCACTAACAAAAGCAATAGCTTCATTTTGTTAGTAATTCCTTCTTTATTAGTTAACAAACAGAAGACGGTAATATACAGGACGTCTATATTATGAAAGAATATCAAAACTTGTCGATTTATGCTTACATAACGAAAGCGGAATTTAGACGTTGCGAGCCAGACACGGTTCTAGTAGATTAGACGTTAATAGATGGCTTGTGGCCTATTCCACTGCGATCTATCGTGGTCCTCTTAATCTAAATTACATTCTCCAGCACGCGTTGGGCGCAATTCACAAAGAACGGACGCCAGGCGAGGTCGGTGAACGGATGTGGCGGAGACTTATTGACATGTACAATGCACACAAAATGGGCGTGATATTGAGGAGAAAAGTCAGTCAGTAGCGTTTGGTTACCGACTGGTTTGGATAATTGATGTTTCCGCTGTATATGTCGTTCAATCAACTCGTACGAGCGGCTCGCATCGTGTAAATTCCGCTTAAGAAATATAAAGGGAGGTTAGTTGCGTTCGCGTCACATATATAGAGATGTAGTGAGCAGTTATTTATGAACTCTCAAAGAAATTTATGCGTAATTATTGATATAAGTAGACAATTTAAAGGGGAAATGGATAGTTAATTGATTCATATAGTGTCGTTAGTAAGGTATGTGTGTGTAAAATTTAATTAGTCCTTCAACGGAAGTTGAAAGTAGATATCGATTGTAAGATTTTAATCAGATAATTAAAACGGGAAAAAAGGTAATCTATAGCGTGGTAAACAATCACTACTTTGATGAACGACTCGGTTTAAAAACGTTTTAATCAGAGTTTATTAATATCGAATGGTTTATTTATTTTAACATCAAAAGAGGGTTTCACCAGCAAATAAAGTCGATGTTTACTTTTGTCAGTTACAAACAGTTTGTACGTTAAAGCAACTCCAGATTTGTTTTAAACGCTTGTCAACTTTGAATTCGGAAATTAACTTGTAATGGGTAAAGTTTTTTTAAATTTTATTTCTATTGGGTTGTTAAAAATGTAAATACGATCATATAATATGTATAGGATACAACCCAGACGTTTTTGATTTTATAATTTATTATTCCATGAATCTCGTCGCTGTAGGTACCTATTCACTTGTTGCTTTTGTATTGATTAATCCCTTTTGTAACCTTTCCGCTCGACCTCGGGCCTAGATAAACTTCACCTCATCAAATTAAATAATATTTTTCACACGGGCTTATTTTTTAGGAAAACATACTAATTATATTATGTCAATGAAAATTGTTGTTTCTACAGATTCTAGTCGTAAAAATATAGTTTTGATAATTTAAGTTGGTAAATTAAGTACTTTTGATAGTTTCAAGTGCTGGAAAATGTAGTTTTAATTGTTTAAGAAAGTAAACTATAGTTTTGATAGTTTCAAGTATCAAGCAATGCTGTGTTGAGAAGTAAATGATGTAGTTTTGATAGTTTCAAGTGCTGGAAAATGTAGTTTTAATTGTTTAAGAAAGTAAACTATAGTTTTGATAGTTTTAAGTATCAAGAAATGCTGTTTTGAAAAGTAAAAGATGTAGTTTTGATAGTTTCAAGTACTGGAAAATGTGGTTTTAATTATTTAAGAAAGTAAACTATAGTTTTGATAGTTTTAAGTATCAAGAAATGCTGTGTTGAAAAGTAAAATATGTAGTTTTGATAGTTCCAAGTGCTGGAAATTGTAGTTTAATTGTTTAATATAGTAAACTATAGTTTTGATAGTTTCAAGTGCTGGAAAATGTAGTTTAATTGTTTAATACAGTAAACTATAGTTTTGATAGTTTTAATTATCAAGAAATGCTGCGTTGAAAAGTAAATGATGTAGTTTTGATAGTTTCAAATGCTGGAAAATGTAGTTTTAATTGTTTAAGAAAGTAAACTATAGTTTTGATAGTTTCAAGTACTGGAAAATGTAGTTTTAATTGTTTAAGATAGTAAACTATAGTTTTGATAGTTTCAAGTATCAAGAAATGCTGTGTTGAAAAGTTAAAGATGTAGTTTTGCTAGTTTCAATTACTGGAAAATGTAGTTTTAATTGTTTAAGACAGTAAACTATAGTTTTGATAGTTTCAAGTACTGGAAAATGTAGTTTTAATTGTTAAAGACAGTAAACTATAGTTTTTATAGTTTTAATTATCAAGAAATGCTGTGTTGAAAAGTAAAAGATGTAGTTTTGATAGTTTCAAGTACTGGAAAATGTAGTTTAATTGTTTAATACAGTAAACTATAGTTTTGATAGTTTCAAGCACTGAAAAATGTAGTTTTAATTGTTCAAGACAGTAAACTATCGTTTTGATAGTTTTAAGTATCAAGAAATGCTTTTTGAAAAGTAAAAGATGTAGTTTTGCTAGTTTCAAGTACTGGAAATATTTGTTCAATTGTTTAATACAGTAAACTATAGCTTTGATGGTTTCAAGTACTGGAAAATGTGGTTTTAATTATTTAAGAAAGTAAACTATAGTTTTGATAGTTCCAAGTACTGGAAAATGTAGTTTTAATTGTTAAAGACAGTAAACTATAGTTTAGATAGTTTTAATTATCAAGAAATGCTGCGTTGGAAAGTAAATGATGTAGTTTTGATAGTTTCAAATGCTGGAAAATGTAGTTTTAATTGTTTAAGAAAGTAAACTATAGTTTTGAGAGTTTCAAGTACTGGAAAATGTGGTTTTAATTGTTTAAGACAGTAAACTATAGTTTTGATAGTTTCAAGTACTGGAAAATGTAGTTTAATTGTTTAATACAGTAAACTATAGTTTTGATAGTTTCAAGCACTGAAAAATGTAGTTTTAATTGTTCAAGACAGTAAATTACAGTTTATATAGTTTTAAGTATCAAGAAATGCTGTTTTGAAAAGTAAAAGATGTAGTTTTGATAGTTTCAAGTACTGGAAAATGTGGTTTTAATTATTTAAGAAAGTAAACTATAGTTTTGATAGTTTCAAGCACTGAAACATGTAGTTTTATTTGTTCAAGACAGTAAACTATCGTTTTGATAGTTTTAAGTATCAAGAAATGCTGTTTTGAAAAGTAAAAGATGTAGTTTTGATAGTTTCAAGTACTGGAAATATTTGTTTAATTGTTTAATACAGTTAACCATAGTTTTGATAGTTTCAAGTACTGGAAAATGTGGTTTTAATTATTTAAGAAAGTAAACCATAGTTTTGATAGTTTCAAGTACTGAAACATGTAGTTTTAATTGTTCAAGACAGTAAACTATCGTTTTGATAGTTTTAAGTATCAAGAAATGCTGTTTTGAAAAGTAAAAGATGTAGTTTTGATAGTTTCAAGTACTGGAAATATTTGTTTAATTGTTTAATACAGTAAACTATAGTTTTGATAGTTTCAAGTACTGGAAAATGTGGTTTTAATTATTTAAGAAAGTAAACTATAGTTTTGATAGTTCCAAGTATTGGAAAATGTAGTTTTAATTGTTAAACACAGTAAACTATCGTTTTGATAGTTTCAAGTACTGGAAAATGTAGTTTAATTGTTTAATACAGTAAACTATAGTTTTGATAGTTTCATGTACTGGAAAATGTGGTTTTAATTATTTAAGAAAGTAAACTATAGTTTTGATAGTTCCAAGTACTGGAAAATGTAGTTTTAATTGTTAAAGACAGTAAACTATAGTTTTTATAGTTTTAATTATCAAGAAATGCTGTGTTGAAAAGTAAAAGATGTAGTTTTGATAGTTTCAAGTACTGGAAAATGTAGTTTAATTGTTTAATACAGTAAACTATAGTTTTGATAGTTTCAAGCACTGAAAAATGTAGTTTTAATTGTTCAAGACAGTAAACTATCGTTTTGATAGTTTTAAGTATCAAGAAATGCTGTTTTGAAAAGTAAAAGATGTAGTTTTGCTAGTTTCAAGTACTGGAAATATTTGTTCAATTGTTTAATACAGTAAACTATAGCTTTGATGGTTTCAAGTACTGGAAAATGTGGTTTTAATTATTTAAGAAAGTAAACTATAGTTTTGATAGTTCCAAGTACTGGAAAATGTAGTTTTAATTGTTAAAGACAGTAAATTACAGTTTTGATAGTTTTAAGTATCAAGAAATGCTGTTTTGAAAAGTAAAAGATGTAGTTTTGATAGTTTCAAGTACTGGAAAATGTGGTTTTAATTATTTAAGAAAGTAAACTATAGTTTTGATAGTTCCAAGTACTGGAAAATGTAGTTTTAATTGTTTAAGACAGTAAACTATAGTTATAATAGTTTCGGGTACTTTCCTACGTAGAAGCACTAATACCTAATAATTTAAATATGTCACACATCATTCAATAGTCCTTTCCAAATCCCAACACCGTTTTTTATTCTTCTTTATCCTCTAACAAAAAATTCTTAAATCTCTATTTTCGATGCGTTTCATTGAATTTGAAATTTGTCGTCCTTTTATCATCGACGGAATTAAAGAAGGGAAAATGGGAAATATAGAGAGGCAACCACCTGTGAAGCTTCATAAATATGGTATGAAGAAGACCGAGGCGATTTCGTCCTTCTTATTATGTTACTTTTTTAGTAAAACGGCTTATACACTCGATGTCGTTGCGAAATATTTTCCTTCCTCTCGAGCGATAAGTTTTTTCGAACAATATTCAGTGGCGTGAAAATGATTGTTTTTTTTGGGGGGGATGGGGAAAAACGCGTTATAAACATAAAAAGTCGTATAAAAACCACAAAACTGTAAATATTTATCTGAAATTTCGGTAGAGTATTCTGAAGAGACCAATCTACTGGGAAAAAATTCAACAATACTATAACCCAGAAGGATTTCGTTTTATAAATCGTCAAAGTAAGAATAACCGAAATCATCGAATAAAAAATAAAGACGCCTATATCTCAGAAAATATATGCACGAAAATTGACAAAAATAACTAAGAGTAAGGGAAACTTTGTTCTAAATCTATTAAAGAGTACCACTCTTTATGACAAATAGTATGTAGGTTATATGCAAAATTGTGGAATAGGGAGAGCAAAAGTAACCTAGAACTATAAATAAAAGTAGATTATTACAGTTTCCTGTAAATTGTTTAATTTAGAAGTGTCTGTCGACTGGTGCCATCAATTTTCGTAAAAAATTGAAATTTGATCCCGAAATTGAGTATTGACTAATCTACTAGGAAAAAATTCAACAAACCCACAAATATTTGATAGACCGTCAAAGTAAGGGAAGTAAAATTGAGGCTCATGGTTACCTAACGACAACCAACCATACCATATCCAGCTAAACTGGGATGGGTTGGAAGCATGCCGTCAGGAAGGAACGTTGGTGTGGTACACAGATGGATCTAAAACTGACATAAGAACAGGAGCTGGAGTCCATGGTTCCACACCCAGGTGCAATGTCCACGCATCGTTGGGGAAGTTTGCATCTGTATTCCAGGCAGAAATCTACGCTATCGACACGTGTTTGAAAATGAACATCAAAAGGAAGTATAGAGGCCAAAAGATCCCCTCATGCTCTCAGATAGTCAGGCAGCACTGACATTTTTAGCATGTCCCCAGATCAGATCTAGACTAGTCTGGGACTGCCTATGAAAATTTTTAACCCTGGCAAACCATAATAGAGTAACTCTTAAGTGGGACCCTAAAGGCCTAAAGGATGAGGTGGCGAGGTAAAAATTAAATTCCATATCCAAAAATAACTTAAAATATGATTAATTGAGTAGTTACAACGTTTCTTTTTGCTACAGAACGATTCAGAGTAACATTTTACATAAAAAAATATGCAATTTGAATCAAAATTTGCGAAAAATTAAGAAAAAACGAAAATAATGTCAAATTTCAAACAAAAAAACTTTTTCTCTGGAAAATTTTGTAAAATTTAGCTTTTTGAGTTGATGTAGTTAAAATTAATATTCAACCTAAAAACGTTTGACTTTTTGCGATGTAAGCCACCACACTATACGCCCTTAATCATCCGGTTCAATGGATGATAGATACTTCATGGAATAAAATCCGATTGAGTTTTCTACGCTATTTAAATAAAAAGTTTGGAATGTTTTTGTTGGAAAAAAATAAATAAAACTAACGACATCAAATCGAATAACCTTCTGATAAATTCGAAATTTTGCATCACCAAATGGATTAGCGATCCACTTACTCTTAAGATAATCCCGTTTACATTAACGAATCCCTTACCGGTATACCTAAGACCCTTCTAATTGAAAATAACCACAAACAGTCACCCTTAACATCCAAACCCTGTAGTCCACTAGACTTTCAGTGGTCTAGATATATATTCAATGATTCGATCAGAAATATGATATCAAGATAAGGTGAATGTTAGAATTAATTTTTGTACCGCCACTGGCGTGTGCTAATAATAATATATTATTATCTTCTACGCTTTCATAACGCGAGTGGAGTAGTAATACAGGTGTTGATAAAAGGCAAGTGTTTTCAACAATGAAGGGAACATGTTCAGTTCGAACATCTCTATATAGCTGAGATTAATTCTGAAAGCTTTTACGTTATAATATGGAATGCCTTTTGTTTAGATTGCTAAAATTATAGTATTGATCGTGCCGTATAGACGATTTATCTCTACTTAATTAGATTTTGGAATTTTAATTTTTCATACAAAAGCATGTTTCGTTGAATCGAGAGAGAATAAGATATAATCGATGATAATAACGGGAGAAAATTATTCGCAATTTCAATACCATAACTTTGACGATCTAGAAAATGAAAATCTTTTGGGATACGGTATTGTTCAATTTTTTTCCTCATAGAGGTCTTTTTTTTTCGGGCCGAGATGGGAAACTCATGTTCGAATGGGTCCAGGACCCAAACAGTGTTGGACTCATCCCCAAGGGGATGCCTACCAACCAAACCCACCTCAAACTCGCCGTTACCCCCGCCTCGGAATCACTACCCTAGCATACTTCGAGACGGGCGGCGGTCCCTCGCACACTCTCCGCTCACACCGTCGTCTTCTCCCTAACTTTCATTCCCACCTCTCATACCATATCGAGTCGTTCTCTCCCCCTGACCATGCTCTCTACTACGCCACTTACCTGCATCCATTCCTCCTCCCCCTCAACATTATCTCCACCATGTTCTCCCAATACACCGCCTCCCCTAGTTTCCTCTCCAACTTTTTCAGCACTTCCTCGTTCCTCCAGCATCTAAATACATGCCCCACATCATCCTCCACTTCACACCAGTCTCTCGTTTCCCAATCTTGTGGAGGTACCCTACTCTCGACCCATGTCCAGTGAGCACTTGTGTCAAGAAGTAGTTCACCTCCCCGAATTTCCGATCCATCCAATCTCTCCTATTCCCAATCGCCCCTTTTAGCGCGCCCTCATACTTCTCCATTTCCTCCTCCATCCATTCCTGTACTTCCTCTCTGGTCGCACCCCTCCAGCGTTTATTTCTGGCTATAGCCATCACGTCCAATGGGTAGGTCCTTGCTAGCACCGCTGCTGCCAGTCCACCCACTGTCCTGTACCCCTGCACCACCCTCAGCAATATACCTCTCTCATAGAGGTCTGAAAGTTATGTTGTCCCTTCTAATTGCAAACCAGAATGGTTGGTTAAATCTTGTAGATCATACCGACCCCGTTTGACTTATGTCGATGCATATAGCCCGGGAAGTAGGTGTTTCTTCTTAGTTGAACGGTCACTGTTTTTGAAAAACATTTTTCAAAACTCAGTTGTAAAGCGTTAGAATAATATATTCTTCCGATATCTATGAGTAGACTACATTCTGCTAAAATTACAGTATAACATTTAAAATTTTGTAGTTTCTAAGGTTTTTTCAAAATTCTCGATTATTTCAGAGTCAAACTTTTACGAAAACTGATTATACCAGTGGCTCTTTCATGAATCGTAACTGATTTTTTGCAATATTTTTTGAGATATGGCGTGTTAAAACAAACAACAAAATCGTAAAAGTCTACCGGGAATGTTGGGAAGTTTAAATTTTAGGAAAAAGGATCAATAATTAAAATTATACTATGTTGAGGGACAAGGATATTCACCAAAACAACACAGTCAAATTTTGTCTATAATATATTAAAATACTGGGTGTCCCAGAGGTTTCTGACCCATTTTGCTTCTTTGGAAAACATTCGGTATAATTTTTTTTAAGTAGGTATTAGCTAGCAGGAAATAGTTGTAATTGTTTTTTTATTTAAAACGTATGTGTCAGTCTGGTCAGTCATCTTTATCAAATAAACAATCATCATTAATAACCAAATAACTTACTCATTTTTCATGTAAACTTTTACAAATTATACATTTTCGGGACGGGGAAAAGTTCAGCTTTCAGATATAATAAAAATATATAGGGTGATCCATTAAAGAAATAGAGGATATTTGCAATTGAAAATTACCATTTTTGTTTAAGCACCCTGTATAAGATTTTACTGATTAAACATTTATACTGAAAAAACTTTATATAATACGAGAACCGCACCTCCCTATCGTTTCTGAGTTCCGAGATTTGTGCATTTAAAATGGGTTAGAAACTTCTGGGACACCCAGTATTATCCACTTAGTACGCTACGAATTTTATCAAATATTCAAGACTATTACTGTATTTTTAATAAACTTTTTCAAAACAAACATAAATTGTATGTATGTAAAGTTTTTTTTTAACTTACCGACAGAACGTGTCATAGTTGATACCTTTCGGAGATCGCGTATCGACAATAACGAGATCGTGTAATTTTTGTTGATACTCTTCCAAAGCCGTCAAATCCGAATTGGAACATGTCAGTTCGAAACTCAATTTTTCCGCAGCCCTCAATATCGTCTCACCCACCTGGTCCAACGTCGAAAACACCGTTAATATCTGCAAAAATTATTTTTTTAAACCGAGAACAAATTAGCTGGAAGATAATGAATCCATAATCTGGCCATAATTAATCTAGGCTTTGACCATAATTAATCCATGCGCTGGCCATAATTATTCAATGCTTTGACCATAATTAATCTTTACTTTGACCATAATCAATCTAGTCATTGATCAGAATTAATCCATGCTTTGACCATAATTATTCAATGCTTTGACTAATTTTGTTTTGACCATAATTAATCTTTGCTTTGACCATAATCAATCTAGGCTTTGACCATTAAACCATGCTTTGACCATAATTATTCAATGCTTTGACTAATTTTGCTTTGCCCATAATTAATCCATGATAACCTAACCTAACCGTAATTATTCAATCATTTGACTAATTTTGCTCTGACCGTAATTAACCTATGCTTTGACTATAATTAATCTATGCTTTGAACATAATTATTCTTTGCTTTGACCATAATCAATCCAGGCTTTGACCATAATTAATCCATGCTCTGGCCATAATTATTCAATGCTTTGACCATAATTGCTAACCTAACCATAATTATTCAATGCTTTACCGTAATTAATCTACGCTTTGATAATTATTAATCTATGCTTTGACTATAATTAATATTTGCTTTGACAATAATCAATCTAGGCTTTGACCATAATTAATCCATGATCTGACCATAATTATTCAATGATTTGACTAATTTTGCTTTGACCAGAATTAATCTAGACTTTGGCCATAATTAATCCATGATCTGACCATAACTATTCAATGCTTTGACCATAACGAATCTAGGCTTTGACCATAATTAATCCATGCTAACATAACCATAATTATTCAATGCTTTGACTAATTTTGCTTTGACTGTAATTAATCTACGCTTTGATAATAATTAATCTATGCTTTGACCATCATTAATCTTTGCTTTGACAATAATCAATCTAGGCTTTGACCATAATTAATCAATGATCTGACCATAATTATTCAATGCTTTGACCATAATTAATCCATGCTTGGACTATTTTTGCTCTGACCATAATTAATCCAAGCTAACCTAACCATAATTATTCAAGGCTTTGACTAATTTTGCTCTGACCGTAATTAATCTACGCTTTGACAATAATTAATCTTTGCTTTGACCAAAATCAATCTAGGCTTTGACCATAATTAATCCATGCTTTGACCATAATTATTCAATGCTTTGACTAATTTTGCTTTGACCATAATTAATCCATGATAACCTAAACTAACTATAATTATTCAATCCTTTGACTAATTTTGCTCTGACCGTAATTAATTTATGCTTTGACTATAATTAATCCATGCTCTGGCCATAATTATTCATTGCTTCGACCGTAATCAATCCAGGCTTTGACCATAATTAATCCATGCTCTGGCCATAATTATTCAATGCTTTGACCATAATTAATCCATGCTAACCTAACCATAATTATTCAATGCTTTGACCTTAATTAATCTACGCTTTGATAATAATTAATCTATGCTTTGACTATTATTAATATTTGCTTTGACAATAATCAATCTAGGCTTTGACCATAATTAATCCATAATCTGACCATAATTATTCAATGATATGACTAATTTTGGTTTGACCATAATTAATATATGCTTTGACCATAATAATCAATCCATGCTCTGGCCATAATTATTCAATGATTTGACTAATTTTGCTTTGACCTTAATTAATCTAGGCTTTGACCATAATGAATCCATGATCTGTCCATAACTATTCAATGCTTTGACCATAACGAATCTAGGCTTTGGCCGTAATTAATCCATGCTAACCTAACCATAATTATTCAATGCTTGGACTAATTTTTTCCTTGACCGTAATTAATCTACGCTTTGACAATAATTAATCTTTGCTTTGACCGTAATTAATCTACGCTTTTGACAATTATTAATCTTTGATTTGACAATAATCAATCTAGGCTTTGACAATAATCAATCTAGGCTTTGACCATAATTAATCCATGCTTTGAGCATAATTATTCAATCCTTTGACTAATTTTGCTTTGACCATAATCATTCTTGACTTTGACCATAATTGATCCATGCTCTGACCATAATTAATCTCTAATCTATCCTCTGATCACAATTAATCTATACTTGGACCACAATTAATCCTTATTTGGAACACAACTAATCCATTCTTGGACCACAAGTAATCAATGCTTTGGCTAATTCTGCTTTGACCATAATCAATCTAGACTTATACCATAATTAACCTCTAATCTATGCATTGGCCATAATTAATCTATCCTTGGACAACAAATAAGCAATGCTTTGGCTAATTTTGCTTTGACCATAATTTATCTATGCTTTGAGTAGAATGTTATGTTATGAAGTTATTTACTGGCCAGTAACAGGACCCGACTTATATACGTTAAAGAACATTTGGAATGTTCAAAGAGATATTTTTTCCCATTAAAATAAAAATGAAAATTCTTTTACCTTTAGTCCTTTCGTAGGCGGTGAAATTTGTCCTATTTTACTCTCGTGAAATCCTCTCTGTAATTAAAAAAAAAGGAAAATTATCATCAAATTAAATAGTTTTTGATAAAATATCGACTTTTAATTTTTTTTTAATTTCAACAAAAATTAATAATTACGGATAATTTTTTATTATACCAACATTGTTTCCATTTTCTATACCTACATACTACTGTTGCCTTACCATTAAAATTTCATAACTATACAGGGTGTCCCAAATTGTTGTTTTGCAAAATTTCGAAAACAAAAAAAAAGTGAGGAAAATTTAGTCATCGTTCAAAATATTCTCCATTGAACACCAAACAATGACAACCTGGTAATGAAAGCGACTTCAAGATTTTGTATCATAGCGGGTGTTGTCAGGTTTGTTAGTCTCCATAAAGATAAATCTAATGGGGCGAGATATGGAGTTCTAGTGGGTGATTCCACTGCTCCACACCTTTCGATTCTAGTCTAAAAACTGGCCTAAAGCTATAGTGATAAATTCTTCTTTTAAAAAATAGTGGGTGAAAATAAAAAAACGACCTGTATATTACACATACAGGTTATAGCTCTCCAAATATACTGAAAATCAATAATTTATTATAAGCGGGACTATATTTACGTAAAAATGAAATTGTCTTTCCTTCGGTAGCGAAATGAAAATTTTTTTTCTTCTCACTCTTTTCCTTTTTTGATGTGGTTCGCTCAAGACGGTCGATTGGGTCGTGTTTTCGTATATTTCATGCATTTTTTTTTCTCGATTTGAGACTGTTTAAAACTTGCATGTTTGCAAAATTTTGTACATATAAATATAAAATCATAAAAATGTTTGATATTTTTGACATTTCACTATTTCTTGTCGGCCTTTGTTTGCTAAACAATTCCGACCGCCCCGTCAATTTCAATTTTCTCATCCTTCATGCAACCAAAGAACATCCCTTGACAGATTCAACTGAATTTTTAATAGATCAACACCTTCAAAATACTTTAAAAACTTTTATCTCTTTGTCTTCCCAACCAAAAACAATACACTTGAAATACAATTTTTTGTCGGTAAGGGGTCGTATGACAAATCAATTTGATCGTTTATTTTTGTTAGAATCACAGAGCTAAACGATAGTTTTGCTATAGTTCTGTAGTTAGAATCACAGAACTATGTTAAAGTTTTGAAGTTAGAACCATAGAACTAAATGTAAAATAACATTGAACTAGAAAAAACGTACGATGTTAGGTTAATTTGGTATGGATGTATACTCTGTGGTCTCGGTTATGTCACCTTGAACCATAGATTTTTAATAGATCAACACCTTCAAAAATCTTTAAAAACCCAACCCGGTAAAAACTTTTATTTCCTTGTCTTCCCAACCAAAAACAATACTCTTATAATCAAATTTTTTGTTGGTAAGTGGTCGTTTGTCAAATCAATTTAATCGTTTATTTTTATTAGAATCACAGATATAAACGATAGTTTTATAGTTAGGACCACAGAGCTAAGCAACAGTTTTGTAGTTAGAATCACAGAACTATGTTAAAGTTTTGTAGTTAGAACCATAGAACTAAATGTAAAATGACATTGAACTAGAAAAAAACTTTCGATGTTAGGTTAATTTGATATGGATGTATACTCTGTGGGCTCGGTTATGTCACCTTGAACCATAGATTTTTAGTAAATCAACACTTTCATAAGTCTTTTTAAAACCTAACCCGGTAAAAACTTTTATTTCCTTGTCTTCCCAACCAAAAACAATACTCTTATAATACAATTTTTTGTTGGTAAGTGGTCGTTTGTCAAATCAATTTAATCGTTTATTTTTGTTAGAATCACAGAGCTAAACGATAGTTTTGCTATAGTTCTGTAGTTAGAATCACAGAACTATGTTAAAGTTTTGAAATTAGAACCATAGAACTAAATGTAAAATGACATTGAACTAGAAAAAACGAACGATGTTAGGTTAATTTGGTATGGATGTATACTCTGTGGTCTCGGTTATGTCTCCTTGAACCATAGATTTTTAATAGATCAACACCTTCAAAAGTCTTTAAAAACCCAACCCGGTAAAAACTTTTATTTCCTTGTCTTCCCAACCAAAAACAATACTCTTATAATCAAATTTTTTGTTGGTAAGTGGTCGTTTGTCAAATCAATTTAATCGTTTATTTTTGTTAGAATCACAGAGATAAACTATAGTTTTATAGTTAGGACCACAGAACTAAGCAACAGTTTTGTAGTTAGAATCACAGAACTATGTTAAACTAGAAAAAAACTTTCGATGTTAGGTTAATTTGATACGGATGTATACTCGGTGGTCTCGGTTATGTCACCTTGAACCATAGATTTTTAATAGATCAACACCTTCATAAGTCTTTAAAAACCAAACCCGGTAAAAACTTTTATTTCCTTGTCTTTCCAACAAAAAACAATACTCTTATAATACAATTTTTTGTTGGTAAGTGTTCGTTTGAATAATCAATTTGATGGTTTAATTTTTTTAGAATAACAGAACTAAACGATAGTTTTGTAGTTAGGGCCACAGAACTAAACAATAGTTTTGTAGTTAGAATCACAGAACTATGTTAAAGTATTGTATTTAGAACCATAGAACTAAATGTAAAATGACATTGAACTAGAAAAAACTTACGATGATAGATTATTTGATACGGATGTATACTTCCCAATCAAAAACAATACTTTTATAATACAATTTTTTGTTGGTAAGTGGTCGTATGTCAAATCAATTTAATCGTTTATTCTTGTTAGAATCACAGAGCTAAACGATAGTTTTGTAGTTAAGACCACAGAACTAAGCAATAGTTTCGTAGTTAGAATCATAGAACTATATTAAAGTATTGTATTTAGAACCATAGAACTAAATGTAAAATGACATTGAACTAGAAAAAAACTTTCGATGTTAGGTTAATTTGATATGGATGTATACTCTGTGGTCTCGGTTATGTCACCTTGAACCATAGATTTTTAATAGATCAACACCTTCAAAAATCTTTAAAAACCCAACCCGGTAAAAACTTTTATTTCCTTGTCTTCCCAACCAAAAACAATACTCTTATAATCAAATTTTTTGTTGGTAAGTGGTCGTTTGTCAAATCAATTTAATCGTTTATTTTTATTAGAATCACAGAGATAAACGATAGTTTTATAGTTAGGACCACAGAGCTAAGCAACAGTTTTGTAGTTAGAATCACAGTACTATGTTAAAGTTTTGTAGTTAGAACCATAGAACTAAATGTAAAATGACATTGAACTAGAAAAAAACTTTCGATGTTAGGTTAATTTGATATGGATGTATACTCTGTGGGCTCGGTTATGTCACCTTGAACCATAGATTTTTAGTAAATCAACACTTTCATAAGTCTTTTTAAAACCTAACCCGGTAAAAACTTTTATTTCCTTGTCTTCCCAACCAAAAACAATACTCTTATAATACAATTTTTTGTTGGTAAGTGGTAGTTTGTCAAATCAATTTAATCGTTTATTTTTGTTAGAATCACAGAGCTAAACGATAGTTTTGCTATAGTTCTGTAGTTAGAATCACAGAACTATGTTAAAGTTTTGAAGTTAGAACCATAGAACTAAATGTAAAATGACATTGAACTAGAAAAAACGTACGATGTTAGGTTAATTTGGTATGGATGTATACTCTGTGGTCTCGGTTATGTCACCTTGAACCATAGATTTTTAATAGATCAACACCTTCAAAAATCTTTAAAAACCCAACCCGGTAAAAACTTTTATTTCCTTGTCTTCCCAACCAAAAACAATACTCTTATAATCAAATTTTTTGTTGGTAAGTGGTCGTTTGTCAAATCAATTTAATCGTTTATTTTTATTAGAATCACAGAGATAAACGATAGTTTTATAGTTAGGACCACAGAGCTAAGCAACAGTTTTGTAGTTAGAATCACAGAACTATGTTAAAGTTTTGTAGTTAGAACCATAGAACTAAATGTAAAATGACATTGAACTAGAAAAAAACTTTCGATGTTAGGTTAATTTGATATGGATGTATACTCTGTGGGCTCGGTTATGTCACCTTGAACCATAGATTTTTAGTAAATCAACACTTTCATAAGTCTTTTTAAAACCTAACCCGGTAAAAACTTTTATTTCCTTGTCTTCCCAACCAAAAACAATACTCTTATAATACAATTTTTTGTTGGTAAGTGGTAGTTTGTCAAATCAATTTAATCGTTTATTTTTGTTAGAATCACAGAGCTAAACGATAGTTTTGCTATAGTTCTGTAGTTAGAATCACAGAACTATGTTAAAGTTTTGAAGTTAGAACCATAGAACTAAATGTCAAATAACATTGAACTAGAAAAAACGTACGATGTTAGGTTAATTTGGTATGGATGTATACTCTGTGGTCTCGGTTATGTCACCTTGAACCATAGATTTTTAATAGATCAACACCTTCAAAAATCTTTAAAAACCCAACCCGGTAAAAACTTTTATTTCCTTGTCTTCCCAACCAAAAACAATACTCTTATAATAAAATTTTTTGTTGGTAAGTGGTCGTTTGTCAAATCAATTTAATCGTTTATTTTTGTTAGAATCACAGAGACAAACGATAGTTTTATAGTTAGGACCACAGAACTAAGCAACAGTTTTGTAGTTAGAATCACAGAACTATGTTAAACTAGAAAAAAACTTTCGATGTTAGGTTAATTTGATACGGATGTATACTCGGTGGTCTCGGTTATGTCACCTTGAACCATAGATTTTTAATAGATCAACACCTTCATAAGTCTTTAAAAACCAAACCCGGTAAAAACTTTTATTTCCTTGTCTTTCCAACAAAAAACAATACTCTTATAATACAATTTTTTGTTGGTAAGTGTTCGTTTGAATAATCAATTTGATGGTTTAATTTTTTTAGAATAACAGAACTAAACGATAGTTTTGTAGTTAGGGCCACAGAACTAAACAATAGTTTTGTAGTTAGAATCACAGAACTATGTTAAAGTATTGTAGTTAGGACCATAGAACTAAATGTAAAATGACATTGAACTAGAAAAAACTTACGATGTTAGATTATTTGATACGGATGTATACTTTGTGGTCTCGGTTATGTCACCTTGAACCATAGATTTTTAATAGATCAACACCTTCATAAGTCTTTAAAAACCAAACCCGGTAAAAACTTTTATTTCCTTGTCTTTCCAACCAAAAACAATACTCTTATAATACAATTTTTTGTTGGTAAGTGGTCGTCTGTCAAATCAATTTAATCGTTTATTTTTGTTAGAATCACAGAGCTAAACGATAGTTTTGTAGTTAGGACCACAGAACTAAGCAACAGTTTCGTAGTTAGAATCACAGAACTATATTAAAGTATTGTATTTAGAACCATAGAACTAAATGTAAAATGACATTGAACTAGAAAAAAACTTTCGATGTTAGGTTAATTTGATACGGATGTATACTTTGTGGTTTCGGTTATGTCACCTTGAACCATAGATTTTTATTAGATCAACACCTTCAAAAGACTTTAAAAACCAAAACCGGTAAAAACTTTCATCTTTTTGTCTTCTCAACCAAAAACAATAATCTTAAAATACAATTTTTTGTTGGTAAGTGTTCGTTTTACTAATCAATTTAATCGTTTATTTTTGTTAGAATCTCAGAGCTAAACGATAGTTTTATAGTTAGAACCACAGAACTAAGCAATAGTTTTGTAGTTAGAATCACAGAACTAAGTTAAAGTTTTGTAGTTAGAACCATAGAACTAAATGTAAAATGACATTGAACTAGAAAAAACTTTCGATGTTAGGTTAATTTGATACGGATGTATACTCGGTGGTCTCGGTTATGTCACCTTGAACCATAGATCTATATAATTATATATCGGTGGGTTGGACCTACTGTTTTTTTGTCAGATGTCATGTGTCTTTTTGCGCGGGAATAATGGGGTCGTGGTGTGGCCCCAGAGAAATAAAAAATAGTAAAAATCTTAACTTGTTCAAGTGCTCGATCCACCTATGACCTTAACAATGAAAGGGTTTTTACGTCGACCTTTACAAAAAATTTTACGTACTAATTTCCGGATGAAAAATCGTCTATTGTTGACGTCATTTATTCTTCGTCCGCTGTGGTTACTATGGTTACCTGTGACAATAACTGTCATTTGCTGTTGTCAAATTAACTATTTACGAAATCCGCTAGATTTTACGTGTGAATAAGACCGTGGTGTGAATATTAGTGTTCATAATGTAAGTAGGGTTAGTAGTAGGGTAGGGTAGTAGTAGGGTAGGGTAGTAGTAGGGTAGGGTAGTAGTAGGGTTACCTGGGAAAAACTAAGTCAGGGTCAGCATGACAGCAAACAATGTACTTTAGTAAAAAACCAGAAATAAAATATTTTTAAAGAACACTGAATTTTACTACAGTAACACTTCTCCGGAGCTGCATTAAAATAATGATCTAGTGTGCAGTTCGAAGAGTGGGACGTAGCCGAGGCCAGCAAACAAAGGTCGACGAAAAAATATAATATGCACATCGGCGGAGAACTGTCTATTGTCTCGCCTGCTTGCTAACCTCGGCTGCGCCTCGGCTATCAATTTGCAGACTCGACTATAATACACAGTTTTTCGTCCCTGGTACATAAATTTTTGTGTAAACATATTTACGTCGACGATGAATATACGAGGATAGCGACAAAAATAACAAATTTTCTTTAAACTATGATTGCTTTTAAATAAAATAATGATATCACTTTTTATATTATAAATCAATTGAATTTAAACGGTTAAATTTAGAAGTTTAAAAATTTTTATAATCAATCATTATTGACACACATACGTGTGTGTGGTGATGAATTAAATCTTATTTAAATACTTTAAATTATTAAAAAAAAATTGATTTTAGGAAGAAAAAATTTAATAACGAAAATGTTCTTTGCTTTACCTTCACTTCTCTCATCTTCAATATAGATCCTTGAGATTTTGTATTAGTTTTTGTTATATTATTAACAACCATTGCGTCGAGGTCAAAATGTATGGTTTTTCTTCTTGCATACCTTCCGTCTATAGACGCATTATCATCTTTCGGTATATCTTTATTTTCGATTTTGTGCTTAGATTTACAACAATCGAACTTCCTCCAAAAACTTCGTGACTTTCTTGCTTTCGTTTCGTCGAAAAGAGTATAACAATATTATTAATCATACTATTGAAATTAATAGAAAAAAAAAATCTCTCTTTCATTCTTCTCCAAAGATACATAAGCCTCAGTGACACTGCACTAAAATTTCTAACAGAACACTACCGCTTAAATAAGTGGACCAATGGAAACTACTGATTAGAAGAGGAGGAAAGGTTGAAGCCTGTGGACCTCCTTATTTCTATCTAGGGCTTCTTGAATAAGGGAGAGAACACAATATTTATCTTGTTTACGTGACGAAGACAAAATGATAAGAAAGCACATGCATACAATTGACACATACACTCAGGGATGAACATATTTCTCGGTTGTGTACCTTAGAATGTTTACTGGAGATAAAAATTTCTGGGACTAGAGAGTCCAATAGAGGAAAAAACTATTAAGCTTGATACAGTACAACCAAGAGCACGAAAATCCTATAGGTTGAGATGCCGAATACTTATATTGAACAGATTAAATCGTTCAAACAAAAAGATAAGGAAACCCATCAATTATTCGTTATTTATTTTGAATATTTACCTTTATTTTCTTTAATATAAAGATTGGTGGTCGAACCGAAATCATTTTTCGCAATTTCATCGTCACAAAGACAAATCTCCATATTGATAATAACTAATTGTAACTACATGTATCTTCTTTTTTTTTTCAGGGTTGGAGAATCATTTTTATCCGTATCAAAATGATAAGATACCGTTTAATCGAAATATTATAATTTGGTATTGATTGATTGTACTACATGCCGAAATTCGCGATAAACCTTTCGAATTCGTATTATCAATTTGTCCGAGACGAGAAAATACGACACACTATACAAATGTGATTTATACGGGGTTAGTTTAAAGTATGGATAGATCTGAATATCTCACAAACGGTAAAGGATAAAAAGAAGATTTTAACGCATATTGCAATTTTCACGTCCCGAAAAGCAAAGCAAATACAATTTTTTTTTCAAAATTAACATCAAGGTTTTTTTTTCTTCAACCATTTCACAAAACTGTAATCTGCGGTCTGAATCATCTGCTGTAAGTTCTTGATGGTAGTGAATTTTATAGGGTTTCATTTTTTCTGACTTCATAATTCCTACCACGGACGTGGTCCATTTAAAAAGTCATTAACTACGCTTTTCAGGACCACCCTGTAAGTTTTGCCCATACTTTATACTAATCCTGTACACATCATTGAGAAGTACAATTTTTATATTTTTTTACGTTTATTTTTTTATCTACAAATTATTTGTATTGTAACGTTTATTTTAATTTATATTTACAGATTTATATGTAATTCAGTCCTTATTTAATGATTTATGTAATACACTAAACACACTAATTATAATTTATATGAGAGTCACTTAATAAACACTTTATCGAGGCGCGATTACTTTCCTTCGGTATCAACACTGACTGATTGACTAATTGCCTGCAGTTATGCTCGTGGCCTATTTATACTCGCGCGCCGTAATTCTAGAAGTCTCTCGACGTTCTGGCGGATGCACTGGGTATTCCCGATGTTTCGTATTTTGGATGGTTCTCGAAAATTGGGCGGAGGAGCCATAGTCGTCTCATACGAGGATTTCACTGGGGGCACTAGGTTAGATTAGGTTAGGTTTTTGGTGAGTGGGTCTATAAGGCCCTCCACTGCGACTCGCAAGAGTCTATTGTGGCTCTGGGGGCACTAAGTGAGCATTAATATGGGGGCACTAAGTGAGCATATTAATGCAGTAGCTCGCGTAACAGTATTAATTTAACATTTTTAGTTTATTTAAGAAGTACTTAGCGACATCTATGTAAATAATTTAGCGTTTCTAGTAGATTCCTTCGAAAGTTTTATCTAGTTTTAAAGTTATGGACTTGTCTATTATATTGCGGATACGCTGAAACCGTCCCTGTGTTAACAATCTTTTTTAAACAAAGTTGTAACGAGTTACGGAAAACTGGAAAAATGTTAAGTCTTTAATTAATTTCTTTTTCGAGAACAAGCCGGTTAGCAAACAACGAACGATAGCTTTCGGCGAATATTCAACAGTTGTTATAAAAAGAAAACCGTAGATCTTTGAAATATAAATGCGGTAATTATATCCATGTTATTTACCAAAAAAAAAACCATACAAAAAGGATTTTTCCAAGTTTTAATTAAAATTTCGGCAATTGTATTTTATAAAAGTACAAACAAAAAACTTGAATGTTTTTATTTATAATAAATTTTTATCATATTGATAGGGAACCCTAAAACCGCAATAAACCATAGGCGGACATTGGATTTTAGACAGGATAAAATAAATCAATTGTATCTCAATTCTACAAAAGCGAATAAATATGGACAATAAGTAGGATATTTAAACGTGGGAACCTAAAACCTAAACATTAAAAGTACGCGCACATACTACCTACTTATACTAGAAAATAGTACTATCTCCGTTTCTATTGTTATCACTACCTGAAGTTCACTAACTAGCGTAAGTACGTCGAAAGTTATTAATTAAATATATGTGCTACTTATATAAATGTAATAAAATACTTCTATAATAAGTAAAATACCTAATAGGATCTTATTCTTACCCAACTATAGTACACTGTCACGGCAAATTTGTCACTTCTAAATATATTTGAATGGCAATGGTAATAGGGTTCTATTGTCCTCGCTACCTGCGGTTCACTATACAGGAAGAATCTAGCGAAAGTTGCTAACTGAACACTTATTTACACGAAGAAGCGCTTACAATTCTGTTTAATTCTTTGATCACCCTGAAGTGTTTCAGAAACGTTTTTGAATTTATAAGCTCTTCAGCTATCAATATGATAAAAATACACTATATCAATTCCTAATTGACATATATATGTGAGCTGGGAAAATTTTTGATTGACAGTTCAATTTCTTTATGAAAATTAAAACAATTTCCCTCCATTCTACACTGAAAATCGACGCTGATTACTCAATTCTTGCCCAGCATAATTACCAGATATGGCATCATGTGACAAGATGAATCGACATAAAAAATTTGCAAATATTTATTTTTGGATTCTTCTACCCTCTGTTCCCAATAAAAATCGATATCTATACAATATTTTAGTTCACTCACGTTAACAAATCAAGCTTTAGTAGTGCCAGAGGAAAATTGTCAACAAGAAAATTGTGTACAAGCGGAGAGATTTCGAAATACATTATAAATTATTAAATTGGATTGTGTATTGTAAGGATGGAAGTTTGTTCAAATTTACCCTCTACCTAATAAAATATAAATACCATTAAAAATGAATAAATTCTATTGAACCAATCACAATTGACCAAAAAGATCGGTCACGAGTTGAGTGCTCCATTAGGTCATCCTTTCTATACACTTTACTTGTAAAAGTATTCTGCGTTCTTTGTTAATAGTCTTTATGGGGTTTATTTTTTAAAGCCTCATATAAAAAAAATCAGAAGAGTTCAATTCGGATTGGAAGACGATCTGAAGGTTTCAAAAGAAAAAAGGAGGATCATAAGGATGGTGACAGGGGACTTCAATGCTAAGAATACTGTAGGGGGGGGGGGAGAAAACGGACAGGAGAGGGGAGATCCTGTAGGAAGTATTGACATCCAACGGGTTGGTGGTGCTAAATGATGAACTATATTCGTGAGGGGTGATGGGGGTTCGTCATTCATTGATATAACAGCATGTGAGGAATGGCTGGGAGAAAGAGTGAGTAGTTGGAAGGTGCTGGAGGATTAGGAAAGCTTGAGCTTACATTGGTATGAGGAGACGGATATAAAGAAAGGGAGAAAGGAATTATCGGAAGAGTGGGGATGGATGTGGACGAAGGCCGAGGCAGAGAGTATGAGGAGGAAAGTAAGAGAAGAGTTAGAAAGGGGACTTGGACATGATGTAGATGAATGTGAAACAGGGCTGTAAAAGAGAGGGGAAGAGTGGCAATAGGCGTGAGCGGAGGGCCAATTACTGGTGGAATGAGGAAATAGAGGAGCTATGGAGGGAGTGTAAGAAAGAACGAAGACTGATGCTGAGGGGAAGAGGAAGGATATAGGGAAGAGGGAGATATAAAGAGAAGAAGAGGGAAAAAAGAGGGAAATGGGAAGAGTTACTGGGGGAATTGGAAAACAATCCATGGGGAAAAACGTATGAGATAGCGGTGAAGAGGATGGGTGGACATAGGAACTGTGTGTTAGAGGAGGATTGGGAGAAGGAGATTATAGAGAAATTATTCACAGGGGGAGAAGGAGGAGTGGGGGGCAGAATTCGGAAAATCCAGGATACTAGGGGGTAGGGAAAATGAGGGGGATAAGGCCGGTAGAGGATTGGGGGGGAAACATTAGAGTGAGAAAAGCCCCTGAGGGGTGATCTGGTGAAGAGGCTGTTGGGGAGTACTTCTGGGAACTATTTAACAGGGTGCTGAAGGAATAAGAAATTGGCTCTACTCGTGTTCTTCGACGTCGGGAACGCGTTCTACAGTGTCAGCGAACGGGCTGTGTTGAGCGCGTTGCTGAGGCTTGGAGTGGGACAGGGGTTGGTTAACCTGGTGGAGGACTACCTGACGGGGCGTGTGATAGTAGACTCTGAGGGGAAGAGATATGAGACGGAGGCTGGAGTGTTCCAGTTTGATGAGGTTTGTGGGATAGTATGTGAAGAGGGATGTGAAATTACGGTGTATGCGGACGATATGTGTCTGGTATATGTACGGCAAAGGGAGAAGCGGAGATAGAAAGAAAGGCGGAGATAATGTGTAGGAAGATTGTGGAGAAGATAAAGCGGTACGGACTGGAAGTGGCGGAAGATAAAACGGTGGGGTTGCTATTGATGGGACGGAGCAAGATGAGGGAAGTGGGGGTGATGGTGAAGAAAAGGAGAATTTGTATGGCGGAGTCTGTGAAATACCTAGGGGTGTGGTTGGATAGTCAATTATCCTTCAAAACCCATATGTTAAAGGCGACAGAAAAGGGGAAAGTGAGGGGCAGCATGGCTGGGGAGATTGATTTGTAATGTGAAAGGGCCGGGAGAGTGGAAGAGGAGGGTAATTGGTAGGACGGTAGGGCAGAGTATGTTGTACGGTGTGGGGGTGAAAGAGCGGGGGTGAATGAGAGGTTTAGGCCACTCCTGCGGATGCAGAGAGGGATACTGCTGAGGGTGGTGCAGGGGTACAGGCCATTGGGTGGACTGGTAGCAGCGGTGCTGGCAAGGTCCTACCCATTGGACGTGATGGCTAGAACCATGAATAAACGCTGGAGGGGTGCGACCAGGGAGGAAGTACAGGAATGGATGGAGGAGGAAATGGAGAAGTATGAGGGCGCGCTAAAAGGGGCGATTGGGAATAGGAGAGATTGGATGGACCGGAAATTCGGGGAGAACTCACTGGACATGGGTCGAGAGTAGGGTACCTCCACAAGATTGGGAAGAGAGAGACTGGGGTGTGCGAGAGGTGTGAAGTGGAGGATGATGTGGGGCATGTGTTTAGATGCAGGAGGAACGAGGAAGTGCTGAAGAAGTTGAAGAGGAAACTGGAGGAGGCGGTGCATTGGGAGAACATGGTGTAGATAATGTTGAGGAGGGAGGAGGAATGGATGGAAGTGAGTAGCGTAGTAGTGAGCATGGTTAGGGGGAGAGAAGGACTCGATATGGCATGAGAGGTAGGAGTGATAGTAGGGAGAAGACGACAGTGTGAGCGGAGAGACCGCCACCCGTCTCGAATTATGCTAGGGTAGTGATTCCGAGGCGGGGGTAACGGCGTTGATGATGAGTTTCCCAACTCGACCCGAAAAAAAAATAATAAGTCAGAAGGGTATCACATTCTGGAAATTTAAATGGTGGTTGGATTTTTTAAACAATCACTTATTCGAGATATTAGAAGATTTAACGTTAAACGAGCGAAGAGCTCTATTTTTTAAGTACGATGGAGCTCCACCGCACTTTGATAAAAAGTGTTGTAATTGGTTGAGTAACCATTTTCCAAATCGATGAATTGGTAGAAGTGCAGAAGCTACGATTCATTGGCCTCCTCGGTCATACGATTTTAATCCTTTGGACTACACAGTTTGGTCGTATCTTTAGGAAAAAGTCTATGCTATAGAGGTCAATTCACGTCAAGCATTTGAAGACAGAATTCAACGTCACTTTAATGACCTTATAGCTGATCCCCAACCGTTTAGAAGATTGCTGGATTCTTTAGAAAAAAAAAAAAGGATAGACTTGTGTATTCCTGAAAACGGAGGACATTTTGAACACTTACTCTAATTGAATATTATTTTAGGTTATCAGTCTTTATTTTAATTTTCTTGTTTAATTAATAAATTTATCATTACTTTATACCAGCATCGGTTATTACTTCATAATTTTCAAATCAAAATATTCCGAAAACGGTACACAGTATCGAGTTTTACCAAGAGTACCTTTTTGGTGTAAAATTGAATGATGTTTAAGTTCACTTGAAATTTTGATTAATAAATCTAACCTTAAAAAGTTATGTTCAATACTACTTGGTACGAACCGTATAAGTAGCGCCCTCTATGACAGTCAGATATAAAAACTGATTCATGGGATGTATTAGGTTCCAAAACTATGGAGGGTAGAAGGAAGGAGCACCATCTTATATGGGTGACAAGTTGAAAAAGTGTCCACCTGTAAACAGCAAATTATAATTCGAAGATTCATCGAAATGGCGCTCGTGTAGCTAATGGAAATGATGTGAATTTAGGGTTATAAACCGAGTGAAGTGTGCTGGGTTGAAAAATTTAGTATTTTTCGTGACTTGTAATTATTTACGTAGTATTTCCTTTTTTAATTTTGTATCTTAAACTAATAATTCATGGCGTTGTTTTTAAAATCTTTCCACTTGCTACCATGGCGCCACCTTAATTTGCTTCCTTTCGATGTACACTTTTTAATACATTCAGATGGTGCTCCTTCCTTCTACCCTTATATCCAAAACATATTCGTAAAAAATTTCATTACAATGTTGCCGGTAGTTTCGGCAAAATCGTAAAAAATGTGTATTAATTTTTTTTCTTCAACGCCCTTTATCTTGAATACGGATGGCGTTCAGAAATTTTTTTTCAGTTTTCTATCTATCCTACAGACGGGTTCAAATTTTTAGAAGGGATAAGGGATAAAAATTCAATTTAATTATAACCCTAAACAAAGCAACTCGTCACCCACAGATTTCAACTGGTCCAGAAATGTGGTATTACAGTAGGTCTATCAATAACGAGCAATTAAAAAATATTCGCTGGAAAATTTTCACGATATATATAACAATAACATCGAGTTTATAGACAATAAAAATCTCAATCAAAACGTAAACTAATCACGCGTATGATTGACAAAATAGTAGCGTCGCAATTGTTTTTTTTTTGTCAATTTTTCATGAAATTATTAACTTCCCGATTCAGCACGCTTTTAAAATTGAATCACCACAGTCCGCAGATACAACGCAATTGAGTTTAATTCTAAAAGTTGGAAGCAAAAATCGAATCGATTAATTTCAATCGGAAATTTTATTTAAGATACAAAAGTATGCTTACTGTACCTAGACACAGAACTCAAACTTTTAGACGGTCTTTTTCATTCTGTATAACCGACCAAATTAGTAGTAGGTCAAAATAAATTTAAAACACAAATGTTTGAAATTATTGTTATTTATTTAAATAGTTTTTTACTAGTGGGATAAAATTATACACATTACGGCTAAATACTATCTATTGATTTATTTCTTAAACTTAATTTATATACCTATACACTCTACTTAATGTCTACTAATTTAATTACACTCGGTATAACAGTTCTAATTTATTTTTACCACTTGAATATTACACTATTTATCTTCACTATTTCATACACTGTCCTATCACTAAGAACTTCTGTAAACTATCTGTGAACTAACTCTTTATCTTCGTTTCCCTAATTCCTCAACTCACTCACAGTCTTTATCAACTCTCGAAAATTCTAGTACTTTCCCCGCTCGTCCTATGCGTAAGCAAAGCGCCTTTTCGAGAATGTTCTCGAAAGGAGCGCAGCCACCAAAATTTACAGTCGAGAGACAGGACCGGCTTTGAGTTGGTGACCTCGCAACATTATAATGAACCAACAATAAAAAAAATTAAAATTATACTTACCAAGATAAAGACTTTTATTATTATTAGTATTATTATTATTATTAAATGTTACTTTCCAACGGATCTGGTTATTGATAAATAAATCTCAAATAACCTCAATTAGACTAAGGGTGTTTCAAAGCCTAAAGGAGA
Source organism: Lochmaea crataegi (assembly GCA_947563755.1). Classification (NCBI taxonomy): domain Eukaryota; kingdom Metazoa; phylum Arthropoda; class Insecta; order Coleoptera; family Chrysomelidae; genus Lochmaea; species Lochmaea crataegi. The sequence goes on along the minus strand of OX387433.1, from coordinate 9,558,270 downwards.
GGAAATTAGAGATTGCCATAACCGTAACTCAGTAAATCTCCGAGGAATATAAATTATCAAGTTCTATATTCATTTTACGTCTCATCTCGACCACGAAAACACAAAACCTTTTAGCATTAACAGCGTCAGTTGAAAAAAAAACTGTTACAGCAATATTTAAAGATCGATATTTCTACTTACATTTATATCTAATGGTTCTTCTTCAGGCGTTAAAGCCAATGAACTTTTTCGATGAAGTACGCTCCTCGTAGAATCTGAAACAAATGATTTATTTTTTAAAATTTCGTTAAGACCGTTTGATATAGTGCAATACAACCTACAATGCAATGCAAGACACAAGATTTCTTGATCGAAAGCATGCGCAGTTAAAAATGGTTAAAAATTTTGAAAAATTGTCAAAAATGGTCAATTATTGTCAAAACCAATCAAAAATCGTCAAAAATTGTCAAAAACTGTCAAAAATGATCAAAAATTGTTAAAATTTTGAATAATGGTCAATGATTGTCAAAATTTTTGAAAAATTGTCAATAATTGTTAAAATTTTGAAAAATGGTCAAAAGTTGTCAAGATTTTGAAAAAAAGGTCAATAATTATAAAAAACTGTCAAAAATGGTCAATAATTGTTAAAAATTGACATAATTTTTGAAAAATGGTCAAAATTTTTGAAAAATGGTCAAAATTTTTGAAAAATTGTCAAAATTGGTCAATAATTGTCAGAACCTATCAAAAATGCTCAAAAATGGTGAAATATTTTAAAAAATGGTCAAAAATAGTCAATAATTCTTAAATATTTTGAAAAATCTACAATAATTGTCAAAATTTTTGAAAAATTGTCAAAAATTGTTAATAATTAAAAAAAATGGTCAATGATTGCCAACATTTTTGAAAAATTGTAAATAATTGTTAAAATTTTGAAAAATGGTCAAAAGTTGTAAAAATTTTGAAAAATGGTCAATAATTATAAAAAACTGTCAAAAATGGTCAATAATTGTTAAAAATTGTCAAAATTTTGGTTAAAGTTTTTGAAAAATTGTCAAAAATGGTCAATAATTGTCAGAACCTATCAAAAATGCTCAAAAATGGTCAAAAATTGTTAAATATTTAAAAAATGGTCAAAAATAGTCAATAATTGTTAAAATCTTGAAAAATGGTCAAAAATTGTTAAATATTTTGAAAAATGTACAATAATTGTCAAAATTTTTGAAAAATTGTCAAAAATCGTCAATAATTGTCAGAACCTGTCAAAAATGGTCAAAAATTGTTAAATATGTTAAAAAATGGTCTAATAAGAAAAAAAGTCGCGAACCTTACCGCATCCGTCTTAGATTCTGACAATTTAAAAAAAAATAATTGTATTCACACGCAATACACTTTCTCTCTCTCTCTCTCTCTCTCTCTCTCTCTCTCTCTCTCTCTCTCTCTCTCTCTCTCTCTCTCTCTCTCTCTCTCTCTCTCTCTCTCTCTCTCCCATTTCCCTCTTTCTTCCATGTCTCACTTTTTTAAACTGTTCTTTTATACAAAACAATTTCGATGTTTCACATCACATGGTCAATAATTGTCAATAATTGTCAAAAATTGTCAAAAATGGTCAAAAATTGTCAAAAATGGTCAAAAATGGTCAAAAATGGTCAAAAATGGTCAAAAATGGTCAAAAATAGTCAAAAATAGTCAAAAATGGTCAATAATTGTCAAAAATGGTCGATAATTGTCTAAAAAATTTGAAAAATGGTCAAACATTTTCAAAAATTGTCAAAAATGGTCAAAAACTGTCAAAAATGGACAATTATTGTCGAAACTGGTCAATAATTGTCAAAAAATTTTAAAATTTTGAAAAATGGTCGATAATTGTCAAAAACTATCAAAAATGGTCAAAAATTGTTAAAATTTTTGAAAAACTATCAAAAATTGTTAAAATTTTTGAAAAATTTTCAAAAAAGGATAATTATTGTTAAAAATTGCCAAAATTTTGAAAAATAGTTGATAATTGTCAAAAATTGTTAAAGTTTTTGAAATATAGTCAATAATTGTCAAAAATGGTCAAAAATTTGGAAAAATGGTCCATAATTGTCAACAATTGTCAATAATTATCAAAAATGGTCAATAATTTTGAAAAATGGTCTAAAAATTTGAAAAATTGTCAAAAATGGTCAAAAACTATAAAAAATGGTTAAAAATTGTCAATTATTTTAAAAAACTGTCAAAAATGGACAATTATTGTCAAAATTGGTCAATAATTGTCAAAAATTATTATAATTTTGAAAAATGGTCGATAATTGTCAAAAACTCTCAAAAATGGTCAATAATTTTGAAAAATTTTGAAAAATGGTCAAAAACTACCAAAAATGGTTAAAAGTTGTCAAAATTGGTAAATAATTGTTAAAATTTTGAAAAATAGTCGATAATTGTCAAAAACTTTCAAAAATGGTCAATAATTTTGAAAAATTGTCAAAAATTGCCAATAATTGTCAAACACTATCAAAAATGGTCAAAAACTGTTAAAAATTGTCAAAATTTTGAAAAATAGTTGATAATTGTCAAAAATTGTTAAAGTTTCTAAAAAAATTTGAAATATGGTCAATAATTGTAAAAAATGGTCAAAAATTTGGAAAAATGGTCTAAACATTGAAAAATTGTCAAAAACTATAAAAAATGGTTAAAAATTGTCAATTATTGTTAAAAACTGTTAAAAATGGAAAATTATTACTAAAAACTGCCGAAAATGGTTAAAAATTGTCATCATTTTGAATTGGTCAGTAATTGTCAAAAATGGTCAATTGTTAAAATTTTGAAAAATGGTCAATAATTGTCAACATTTTGACAAGTGGTCAATAATCGTCAAAATTTGTCAAAATTTTGAAAAATAGTCAATAAATAATACGAGCCGTTTCCGAAAATCGATTTAAACACGTAAATTATAAAATTCATTATTTTTTAACATCCCTAGTCAGTAGATCTATTAAGGTTAATCATGATGGATAGCGAAAATAACGATTATTCTAGCACTCCTATTATAACCTAAGATAATATAAAAAACGGTTTTAATTATTAAAAGGGCGACTGTAGAAAAAATTATGTATGTTTTTCGAGCGTAAAGTAAAATTGCCGCTTTCGAAAGATCGGCAACATTCTTTCTCAAGCGGCAATCTGTTACTTTACGCTCTAAATACACAAATAACTATTTTGAAGTTAATGTCTACTTTTTTCTTTCTACTCTCGGTTGGGTTGGCAGCAATGTTGCAATGACAAGAGAATTCGTCATTTGCAATATACTGACCTTGCAAGAACTTGTCGCAATTTCTTGCAAATTGTATTGCTCCATGTCATTATTACATAAGATATGAAAGTAAAATAAAAACCAAAATTTGTGTTTATAGTTGATAAAGTAGGTCCCAAAATCTAGCAAAAGTTTCCACACCAGAATAAGAATAGTAGGACCTTTCCAGGACAAGAAGTAAAAGTGAAACTTACAGAAATAGGGAAATTTATAGTGATTGAGGTTTATGACAATTCCTAAAAAGAAGATAGGTATAAAACTACGATCAAGGACATACTAGTATTTGCTGCAAAGTGGTACCATTTCAATTTTATTGATATTAGGACCTTGGACTTCGAAAATATAAAATTGCTAGTTGGGATGTTTGTTGAAGACGGTTTTTTACAGTAATTCATTTTTAAACAGAGTTGTATGTATGTATATTGGGGTGACATTCACCGAGACCTAAAAGATCTATTGTGACCCTTTACTTCTACTTAGTTCCCGAGGAAAGTCTCAGAGACTAGTATCTCCTTTAGTCCTATTTCCCAGAGGAATTTTAGGATATCTGCAGGCTTTAACTTAGGTAAATGTCCCTCTTCTATCCAGTAATCTCCAAGGTGTTGTGCCCTAGGATTCTGAATTGCTGTGCAGTTCGCAAGTATGTGGATGGAGGTTTCTTCTTCCATTCCAAAGAATCTACATTCTTCTTCCTCCACTATTTTGAACTTTTTTTAGGTACCCATTCAGGCGACAATGTTCAGTTAGGATCAATGTTAAAACTCTTCGTGCAGTTTTACTTTGACTTATTCATTCATTCGATCTCAATAGGTTGTAGTCACTCAGAAGAATTTTTGATTGTCTATGTTCTACTAGATCTTTCCAATGGTCAGATCTTCTCTTTTTTCGGCTTTCCTATTTCTTCCAATATTACCAATGGCGGATCGTGAACTTTTTAAGAGAGGAGGCTGTACATAAAAATTGTTGAAAAATGGTCAAAAATTGTCAAAATTTTGAGAAAATGGTCAATAATTATAAAGAAACTGTGAAAAATGGTCAATAATTGTTGAAAATTGTCAAAATTTTGGAAAAACGGTCAAAATTTTGGAAAAACGGTCAAAATTTTTGAAAAATTGTCAAAAACGCAAAAGTTTTAGAAAATTCTCAAATATGGTCAATAATTATCAAAAATTGTCGAAAACTTTTGTTAAAAATGGTTAATAATTGTCAAAAATGGTCAATAATTGTCAAAACTTTTAGAAAAATGTCAAAAATTATTAAAAATTAGTGAATGATTTTCAAAAATGGTCAATAATTGTTAAAAACTGTCAAAATTTTGAAAAAAATGGTTAACTGTTAAATATTTTCAAAAACTGTCAAAATATTTGAAAAATTGTCAAAATTTTGAAAAAATGGTACAAAATTGTCCAATTTTTGTAAAAATGGTCAATTGTCAAAATTTTGAAAAAATGGTCAATAATAGTCAAAACTTTTAGACAAATTGTCAAAAATTTCGAAAAATGGTCAATAATTGTCAAAAATCGTTAAAAACTGTCAAATTATTTGAACAAAAGGTCAATAATTGTCAAAAATTATTAAAAATTTTGAAATATGGTTAATAATTGTTAAAAACTGTCAAAATTTTGAAAAAATGGTTAATATTTGCTGAATATTTTCAAAAATTGTCTAAATATTTGAAAAATTGACAAAAATGTTCAAAAATTCTCAATATTTTGAAAAAATGGTTAATAATGGTCAATAATTGTCAAAAATTTCGAAAAATGGTCAATAATTGTCAAAAATCGTTAAAAATTGTCAAAATATTTGAAAAAATGGTCAATAATTGTCAAAAATTATTAAAAATTTTGAAATATGGTTAATAATTGTTAAAAACTGTCAAAATTTTGAAAAAATGGTTAATAATTGCCAAATATTTTCAAAAATTGTCTAAATATTTGAAAAATTGTCAAAAATATTCAAAAATTCTCAAAATTGATCAATAATTGTTAAAAATGGTTAAAAAGTGTAAAAAATGGTCAATAATTGTCAAAACTTTTAGAAAATTTGTCAAAAATTTCGAAAAATGGTCAATAACTGTCAAAAATCGTTAAAAACTGTCAAAATATTCAAAAAATTGACAAAAATTCTCAAAATTAATCAATAATTGTCAAAAATGGTCAATAATTGTCGAAAAATGGTCAATAATTGACAAAAATCGTTAAAAACTGTCAAAATATTTGAAAAATGTTCAAAAATTCTCAAAATTGATCAATAATTGTCAAAAGTGGTCAATAATTGTCAAAAAATGGTCAATAATAGCCAAAACTTTTAGTCAAATTGTCAAAAATTTCGAAAAATGGTCAATAATTGTCAAAAATCGTTAAAAACTGTCAAATTATTTGAAAAATTGGTCAATAATTGTCAAAAATTATTAAAAATTTTGAAATGTGGTTAATAATTGTTAAAAACTGTCAAAATTTTGAAAAATTGTCAAAAATTCTCAAAATTGATCCTTAATTGTCAAAAATCGTCAATAATTGTCGAAAAATGGTCAATAATTGACAAAAATCGTTAAAAACTGTCAAAATATTTGAAAAATTGTCAAAAATGTTCAAAAATTCTCAAAATTCTGAAAAATAGTTGATAATTGTCAAAAATTGTTGAGTTTTTTGGAAATTTTTTTTAAAATTTTGAAAAAAATGGTCAAAAATTAGCAAAAATTGTTAAAAATTGTCAATTATTGTTAAAAACTGTCAAAAATGGACTTTTATTGTCAAAAACTGTCCAAAAATGGTTAAAAATTGTCATTATTTTGAAAAATGGTCAAATATTGTCAATAATTTTGGGAAAATTGTCAAAAATTCTCAAAATTGATCAGTAATTGCTATTTGCTGGATAAATTGGTGAGGAGGCCGAGCCTCCTTCGAGGAGCCGCCACTGAATATTACATTGGAGCTGATTCCGCAAAAGGGTTCAGGCCCCCAAAAGGGTGTTTCAGCCCCCTCTTTGCTAGATTATCTGCTATTTCATTTCCTTCTATTCCAATGTGTCCAGTAACCTGACTATATTGTTCTCGACTAGTTCATTGAGTTTGCCTAGGCATTCCCACACCATTTTGGAACTGATTACACAAGAGCTCAGTGCTTTAATGGCTGCTTGATAATCTTTTGCCTTTTATATCCTTTATCAATATTGAACTGGGCACACTTTCTTATGGCGTGAATTTCGGCTTGAAGAATACTTGGGGTTTTTCCCAAGCTTCCAAAGTGTTTGGTACTGTCCCGTACACTCCTATCCCAGTTTCCTCTATTGCTTTTGAGTCGACTTTGTACCATTGAATGGCATTCTTTCCAAGTCTGGTAATGGTATTTGGATCCCATTCCTTCTTGTTGCTTAATTTCTTTGAAAAGTTATACTTTTTCATTATACCATCCCAGGTTTTCGGATTTCTAAGAAGTGAAGGAGTGGTTTATTTTTAATGATTCCCTCTCTACTTAATCTGTATCTTGTTCTTTCTGCAACACTTTCCACCACTATATTATGTAGTGGTGTGAGGTTGAAAATCACTTCCATGGCTACCGTTGGGCATGTTCTCATTACTCCTGTAATGCACATACAGGCTAGTCTTTGAATTTTGGAGAGGTTTTCTCTCGTCGTCAATAGGCTAGTTCTACTATTCCACGCAATAGCTCCATAAGTGATCAGAGGTCTCACTATGGCTGTGTACATCCAGCTCAGGATTTTTCCCAATTTCTCTCTGCCAGATTCCTGCACACCAGTAAGACCATTTTTGCTTTATATTTAATTCCCTTTTCGTGTTTGTTCCTTAGGAGTTTACTGTCTAGAGTCAAACCTAGATACTTGACTTCTTGTCTACATTCAATTTCGTTCCCATCAGTTTTAATGGTTTTTCTTAGTGAAGGCTAATAGAGTTAAATGGTCCGAAAAAAACTTCTTGGAAAACAAGTTAAATGCGGAGTTCAATAGAGTAGATTTATAAAATTAGAGATTAATTGGATTAAAACTGATATAAAAAAAAACAAAAAAGTTTATTCCGCTTCAACCTACTTCTCTTATTTATAGGCAACATAAAAAATGTGTCAATTGAAGCCTGCGGCTTTCCAAGTACTTTTCTCAACTTTCTGGAAGTTGTTTATAAAAAAGTGGAAACTTTTAACAAGATTAAATAAAAATACTATGTGATGAATTGGAAAAAATTTCTTAAAAAAGCGATTTTGTTTTCAATTTACGTTTCCACCATCTGGTATATAATAATAGAAATAATGACTGATTTTGAAAAATAGCTCCACGATGTTTGTACGCACAAGCTTTGTTCAAAAAAATCTTGAAAAAATAAGGGTTTTGAACGTTTTGAAAATACAATTCAGATTTCGCACCAAAACGCTAGAATCGTAATGGCGTCTCTATGACATCACACTTCTGAAAATACTTTCACAGTTTGCAAATTAAAAATTTATTTTCATTACCAATTTGAATTATTTTGTGATTCTATAACGAGTACATAAATATCATTTAAGCGATGCAAAACCAGAAAATACGTTAAAATTCGAACGATATTGTAGTGATGGGTAGTTAATTATTTAGGTTAGAATTTATGCTTATTGTTAAATTATAGGTTATCAACTTTAGTATGTATGTGTTTAGTTATAATAATTATATATCGACTAAGCAGTTTGATTATAATTTAGTTACCGATATAAGTAACGATTGCAAAATAAGCAGACACGCGCTAGATTGAAAGAATGTGTAGGATGGCAATTGTTGCTTAAGGGTTTTTGGTCGGGGAGAGTTCAAATTAAACATTTTTGTCGAAGAAAGACGTGTTTTACTTAAAGAACGTCCACCCTAAAAGGAACCGAATAATTTAACATTATCAGAATATACAAAAGGAGATGTCACACGTTTGTGATCGGTGTTTTAGCTAAAATGGCGGATTGTCATATTTTTTTCTATTTTGTAAAAATAAGTGATCGCTTATCAACCTATTATAACAAATCTTCTTCCATCGGTATAAACTTTTGTAAATTACCTTGAAATCGACCAATCAACTAATTAATTTCAGTGTCTACGTAACAGTATCTTACCAAGTCATCATCTAGATATCGACATTGAATCATGTAATTCTACCTTTCACTACGAAACATTTTTTTTCATTTTAACGTGATGTGATTGGGATGATATTCGAAAACAACAATTTACTTTCATTTTTTCAGTCTTTTATTTCAACAGTTTACAATCTAGATATATTGAAGCGATGAGTTCTTGTGTAATCAGTTCTAAAAAATTCTTCTAGAATGCATAGAAAAAATTTAAAAAAAAAACTAGACAAGAACCACAACCTTACTAACAAACAAAGCCTATTTACCATTTAGGATCTACAGGGTGTCAATTTAATAAAAATTTCTGCTTTATTGTTACACCCTGTATAATTATAACTTAGACCGTTGGGAAGCATTTTCTACGGGCTTTCAAACGACGGAACACAAATAGGGGGTTGTCATTTAAATTTTTGTAGGTGGGGTAGGTGGGGCATAGCGGGTTAATGGAGGTGCATTCTCTCTCATGTCATTTTACTTCCCCCTCTTTACCCTAGAAATGGTTTTGAATTTTTTTTGAAGTCTCTTTTCGTTCACGAGGTACAGCCCATTGTAAGTTTTAAAATTGACACCCTGTATAGTTTTGTATAGTACAAGCAAAAAATAAAATGGAAAAATATAAAAATTCCAGGATCTATTCATTCCTGTATCTAAGCACAAATTAAATTTTCTACATACTTAAAAAAAATAATAATAATTGTATATCAAACGGTCCAATAAAAGTTTTCTTTTCTTTTGAAAGCATTGTATATACAGAGTGAGTCATAACTATTGCTAGGTAACCACCTGACTTCCTATTGGCAAGCGCGTGCGTGTATTCTTCCCTCTCACTTCGACAATTGATTGACATTGATCATCCAGTGGCGTTTATAATGTCAGTATTTACCTTCGTATTTTAAGTTTCACTTGGTATCTTATTATTTCGTATCCATATTGAATTCAAGTACGATTTTCAACATTATTTGTTTTTAACAAATAGGTACCATGTTATATAATTATTATATAATAATAATTATTATTTTTAATACTTTTATAAAATAGGTACCGTACGCTATTGGTACGTTTATGACAGATATCGGCCATGTTTCCTCGCCCCTTACCGATGCCCCGTAGCTTTAGATAGACTTGCCAAACTATAGTTCCTAAATATTCTAACCTAAAAATTCAAAATGACAAGACAAGGCAAACTGATCATTAAATGCGCATGCGTGCTAGAAAATTAAACGTTGGCACCATTCGCAACTGAGATAATATAGGGGCAAACAAAAATCTATTTGTTGAACGCTTGGATGGTTTGTTGATTCAATTTTCGAATGATTTTGATGATCTTGACAAAGCTTGCATGGATGCAGAATTCATTTATCGACGAAAAAGATGATGAGTTTGGATTGACCAGTAGTATTGAAAGAGAGGAATTGATTGAATTATCTTGTGATACACCCTTAAAACAGTATCTCTGGTTCAATTTTAGTAGAATACAATAATTTGTCTTAGCTGCAATGGAATCCAAATATCGAGCTCGCTTAGTTGTAGAAAAAGAGCTACGAGTAGCTATCTCGTCACTAACACAAAGATTTGATAAACTTTGTGAAAATAGACAAGCACATCCATCTCATTAAGAAACAATAATAATAATAATATGTCGTTATTAGTTTGTATAAATAAATTTTTTTGGAGTAAAAATGTTTGCGTTTTTTTTATTTTAGGAGGGGGGGGACGCGCGAAATGATTGAATATTTTTAAGAAAGGTGTAGTAACATCAAGTTTGGAAAACGCTGGGCTAAGGGCAGATTTTTTGGACCAAAATATGGCGATAAGACCAAATATGCCTTAATAAAATATTGCTGTGGAAAAAGAGGCATACTTTTATACAGCGAATATTATTTTATGTACTATTTTACGTTTTGTTACAAATGGCGCCACGTGAAGGATTTCTGATGATGAAATCGACTGGTAACTTTTTAGTGATTTTGATTAGAAAATATGACATAAACATCAAGATATTTTCATTCGTTTTCGAGAAAGGGGATTTCCAATATTATTTAGTATTAGTATTTTACCACCAACTGTTCTACCTACAAAAACTACAAATCTATGAGACATACCTTTTCCAAAAAGGGTCCAATACTCAAAATTTTCCTTACTGGATGGCAACCAACAAATAATGAACCAACAACAACATGTGGCACACCTCCAATTCCAAAACTTCCTTTATATAGAAATAAATACATAGTGATGCGAAATCAGTAAGTAGAGAAAATACTTACAATCGTTTTAGTGCAATATATCCCCTATAAGGGTTTGTGAAAACGGCTTCCAGAACAGGACGGAATTCTCCAACAATACGAACTCCCGTAGAACAAAATACTAAACCGTATATTCCACAACTAATTCAGAACGATAACCTATAAAACCCAGCAAGGGATGACTACCCAGTCATTAAGAAAATTCAGATTCTCGTTCGATGCACTTTTGGAAACTGAGCCATCTAGTAGAAAAGCATACAGCTAAAAAAGTGACTGACACTTCCTCAACTTCAATACAGAATACTACCATAGAGAAACCTACCCGAAACATACATTCGAACTACACTGATCACTACATCGAGCGTGTTCCGCACAGATCAAGTCATAAAGTGCTACACTTCCCTGAACGATTTCATCCAAGACACGACTGTCACGGCCAATTGTCAATGTCATCCAATTGTAAACAATGGAGAGAAATAATAGTGTATTAAATATTATTCAAATAAATTTGAGCAATAATAGTACCACAACACCCCCCTGCCAACGTAAACAAAGCAAGATCAAACACTCGGATTTAACAGACAAAAAAGTCCTTTCGTAGTGAACAAATGATGTTAGAAACATAGACAAAATGTAGTGACAAATTTACTCGTTACATACTTAAAAAGAGTCGGGCTGGAGAATGTAATCTAAATGCAGAGGACCACAATAGATCTGAAAAGGTCGCAGTGGAATAGGCCGATTAGCCACCTCATCTAATCTAATCTAACCCAGCGGTACTGAGCAAAACCGATCTTTTGCAAGTTGGACTTTTTAAATTTTTTGCGGCTTAAGTTGTCATTATTTGAAGTTCACCTTTCTAAATACCTACGCGTAATAAGTGAATTTAAAGTGTTTCATAATAACTTAAATTTAGGTGATCGGGGCTGCCCGAGTCTCCCCTACTTAAATGACATTTCTCGTCAGTGAATAATTTTTGCTGCGAGTTTATAGTCAATTGTTTAATTTTTTTAAAGCTATCATATACTTTTTCGATTAAAATGTCTCGTCACAATCATTTTACGAATGAAGAAATGCACAAATAAGATTTGTGTATACGCACAAAAACATTTTTGCGGTCGCTCTACAGCCGGAAGGTATTGTTACGCGAGCTACTGCATTAATATGCTCACTTAGTGCCCCCAGTGAAATCCCCGTATGAGACGACTATGGCTCATCCGCCCAATTTTCGAGAAACATCGAGAATACCCGGTGCATCCGCCAGAATATCGAGAATATCCAGCGACCCGCGAGAACGTCGAGACACTTCTAGAATTACGGCGTGCGAGTATAAATAGGCCACGAGCATCGTTGCAGGCAATTAGTCAATCAGTCAGTGTTGATACCGAAGGAAAGTAATCGCGCCTCGATAAAGTGATTATTAAGTGACTCTCATATAAATTATAATTAGTGTGTTTAGTGTATGACATAAATTATTAAATAAGGACTGAATTACATATAAATCTGTAAATATAAATTAGAATAAACGTTACAGTATGAATAATTGTTATATCCAGGCAGAAGGCAATCAAAACTCAAAACTTTTTCAAATCTATTTCATCGTATGAGTGAAACCGGGTCATTTCACAATAAAATCAAGGTGGTCGTCCGAAGCAAATTACACCTAATCAAGAAGATGAAATTTTGGTTCGAATAGATGAAAATCCTACAGTAAGATCACGTCATATTTGTCAGCAGCAACAGGAGTAAGTCGGTCGTCTATTATTAGAATTCTAATCACCCTTACCATTTCACTCCTGTTCAGAATTTGCTTCCAAGAGATCTCCCACGACGGTTACCGTTCTGCCAAACGTAATCTCAACAAGCATAATGATGACCGAAAGGACTATGCTTCCAGCTTATGGAAAATAAAAGACCACTCAAATGCGGATATTTTGATACCAACTTATTCGTCTTGAAAAATAGAATATTTGATAACATTGCGCCAATGTTGTGACTTTTATAATTAACTCACAATTAATGATATTATTTTTAAAATCGCTTACGGAGATTGTATGAGTAAGACAGAGAGAAAATACGTAAATAGACATGTTTTACAGATTCCACGAAGTAAGGATATCAGCGGTGATAAGAAATGAATAAATAAAACCAGACAGGGTTGAACTGACCTAATTTTATCAGTTAATTTTTATATTTTGTTTTTTCTTTGTAGTATTTTGTAGTGTATTTGTTGGCATCGGTAACTCTTTAAAAAAAAATAGGATAGGGATGGGGAAAAGATTTTTTTATATGCAAGATGTTAAATGTCTATTAACTGTTAATACAAAAATGCTTGTGAAATGTGTGTAGTTAATGAACCCGACGTAAAGGGTGATACTAAAAGATAATGTATAATTCTTAGAGTATCCCCTTTTACGCGCTCCACCTTCCCCCCATAGGCAGTGTCTGAGGACCTCATTACCTTCTATCCGCGAAGTGTAGCTGAAAAAAAAATTTTTATTGGCCTAAGTCGGTTTTTATATTTTTTTGGTAGCTAAAGTCGCCTTTTTGCTTTATTAAATTTTTTTGATGGCCGAAGCCGGGTTTTGTTTAATTTTTGTATTTTTTTGATAGCCGAAGCCGGGTTTTGTTTAATTTTTATATTTTTTTGATAGCCGAAGCCGGTTTTTGTGTTATATATATTTTGATGGCGATGAGTGTTTTCCTTTGCGTGACATAAAAAGCACTGTTAACTGAAATCTAATTTGCATCATTATATTTCTTCATGATTAGGTATAGTTCGATCAGCAGCGTCAACTACAGTCAACCAGTCTACCTTTTCCATAATTAGGATACGTTAAGCCGACACTCGAGTTCCCGTCAGGGTGAAAACTGACTTGTCTAAAAGGTGTTTATGGTAATTACGGTAAATTCTCTGAATCATCTGATATCTAGCTATGTATTTATTGCAAATTGTAATAAGTGAACAGTAAAAGTTTTAAGGGAGGTCCGTTTTCAGATGTATGAAATAAGAAATAGTTATAAATGTTTTATGTTTGGCACTATTAAACGATATTATTTTATATGATATCATTATTGGAATAAAATACGGAATTTTAATTCTACAATTTTATTGCGTACTACTACTGAACTGAGTCATAAATACATACACCTAAAGAAGCTAACCTAACCTAACCAGGGTTTATCCTTTTCACTTAGCATTACTTCAAGCATTTTGTGTATCACTATAGCAAACGTTCGGAAATATGTATATTAATAAACGGTCGTTTCGAAAATGACAACTTAATATAATAGAAAAATATATTCATAGCAATTAGTACTGACAGACCCCCTAGCCACCCCAATAGGTTATTCAACTTTTTCATTAGAATTCAGGATTACGAATAGGTATTACGATTTACTGGAATTTTCAAAACTATTTAGTTTACCTGTAAGCGGATTAAATAAACTGGACGGCAATTCAAGTGCGGGATTAAGATACCTGCAAGTGTCGAACGGGAACTCATGTGTATTTTATAGTCATTAAGAATCCTGACGGGAATTCGTTTGAACCGGAATTGTTTACGAAATACGTGTCGGTCAGTTATTAAATGTACCTATTATAATTTTACTATTATAATATAGAAAACGTTATAATAAACTGCTATTAGAAAAATGACAAACTTATGTAAAGATGTTAGATTGTCAATTGAGAGATGTACCTTTTTTACATAATTTGATTGCAATCTATCATATCTTTATACAATTGAAAAATATAATCCTATTATTTTGTTTCAACGAAACTGGTATTCATCGTATGTACAACTATATTCACAAGTCCGACTCTGTTTCACCGCAGCAGGTGAAGTCCTATTGAATGGTTAAATTTTGTAATCGAATCGAAAATTTCTGACAAATGAACTGATTTAGTGGGTTTATTAATTATATTACAACATTGGCGCAATGTTATCAAATGTTCTATTTTTCAAGACGAATAAGTTGGTATCAAAATATCCGCATTTGAGTGGTCTTTTATTTTCCATAAGATGGAAGCATAGTCCTTTTATTAAGAATTTTATGTTCATCGATGAAGCGACTTTCATTGGGAAGAATAAAATCATGAGTTTAAATTGAATATTTGGTGAGGCATTATAGGCGACCAACTAATGGGGCCATATGTTCTGCCTCCAAATGTAAATGGAGATTCTTATTTATTTATTTTTACAAAATACTTTTTGTGATATTTTGGATAATCTGTCGCTAGCTATAACTAGCCTCATTTCCCATTAATTGTTCAAGTGTTCAAGTTCATATTTTCTCAACGATGGATTGGCAGAGGAAGTGATTTTGAATGGGTATCAAGAAATCCTGAGTATAACCTGCTTGATTTTTATGTTTGTTTTAGTTTATGCCAATGAAATTAACTCAAGAGGCGAACTCTGGAGAAAAATACAAAATACAAAACTTTAAAAGGGAACAGAATAATATTTTCTTTGAAGTCCGAAAGTCCTTTATTAAAAGAATTAGAAAAGGGCGTAGAAGTCGTAGAACATTTAATTTAAGTTTGCTCTTTTTATGTTACATTGTTTTTAATTATGCTTTATCGTCGAAATAGAAGCCTTACACGTTACAAGTTTTTTTATTGTCCGTTACTTGAAATCCCCTTCCGATCCTCTGAGTTGTTCAATTGCGTTTTTCTCGAAAACAAGAGTCCCAATATTAAGTAGAAATGATGTTTATGTCATATTTTCTAATCAATGTCAATAAAAAGTTTCGTCATCAGAAATCCTTCACGTGGCGTCCCCTGTAACAAAATGTAAAATAGTACATAAAATAATATTCCCTGTATAAAATTATGACACTGTGCCGATTTTGATAACAATTGATAAATAAACAATAAAATTATTAGCAAAAAACGAAAAAAAAAATTCAACTTTAACGCCTTTTATCTTTTTCCACAGCAATATTTTATTAACGCATATTTGGTCCTATCGTCCAAACAATTCAAACAATAGTTATGACTCACCCTGTATATATATTTTTCGACATCTCACTGATCAATATTTCACGCACAAAGCAAACGGGTATTATTTTTTTCATTATCCTTTTCATGGCAGACGAAGCTTCTCGGGAATATTTTCGACGTATTTTCGACGAGAGCCTTTTTGTAGGTCAGCCACTGGTGTCTTAAGTTTTAATGTAACACTGTCCATGATGGCTTGTTGCGTGTTTGCCGAACCTAAAATGTTCTAAATGGTAGGTGGTGGTAGCGTGTGTGTTATGTGTGTATAACTCTTCTAGAGCAATTAGGGCCATAATTATGTTATATAGGTTGGAGAAGCATGCTTTGTTTTTGTTTTCAAAAAAAGATCGACACATATAGTGCTTTTATATAAAATGATATTCAATATAGGCGGACAAGTTGAAATTTTGCAACGTTTATAAAGAATGTCCTCCATAAAACCTTTTTATACAAATTTTCAGGTAATAATTCAAAGGACTATGCTTCCATCTTATGGAAAATAAAAGACCACTCAAATGCGGATATTTTGATACCAACTTATTCGTCTTGAAAAATAGAACATTTGATAACATTGCGCCAATGTTGTAATTTAATTAATAAACCCACAAAATCAGTTCATTTGTCAGAAATTTTCGATTCGATTACAAAATCTAACCATTCAATAGGACTCCACCTGCTGCGGTGAAACAGAGTCGGACTTGTGAATATAGTTGTACATACGATGAATACCAGTTTCGTTGAAACAAAATAATAGGATTATATTTTTCAGTTGTATAAAGATATGATAGATTGCAATCAAATTATGTAAAAAAGGTACATCTCTCAATTGACAATCTAACATCTTTACATAAGTTTGTCATTTTGTAATAGCAATTTATTATAACGTTTTCTATATTATAATAGTAAAATTATAATAGGTACATTTAATAACTGACCGACACGTATTTCGTAAACAATTCCGGTGCAAACGAATTCCCGTCAGGATTCTTAAATGACTATAAAATACACATGAGTTCCCGTCCGACACTTGCAGGTATCTTAATCGCGCACTCGAATTGCCGTCCAGTTTATTTAATCCGCTTCCAGGTAAACTAAATAGTTTTGAAAATTCCAGTAAATCGTAATACCTATTCGTAATCCTGAATTCTAATGAAAAAGTTGAATAACCTATTGGGGTGGCTAGGGGGTCTGTCAGTACTAATTGCTATGAATATATTTTTCTATTATATTAAGTTGTCATTTTCGAAAAGGCAGTTTATTAATATACATATTTCCGAACGTTTGTTGTCGTACGCTATAGTGATACACAAAATGCTTGAAGTAATGCTAAGTGAAAAGGGTAAACCCTGGTTAGGTTATATATTAGGTTAGGTTAGCTTCTTTAGGTGTATGTATTTATGACTCAGTTCAGTAGTAGTACGCAATAAAATTGTAGAATTAAAATTCCGTATTTTATTCCAATAATGATATCATATAAAATAATATCGTTTAATAGTGCCAAACATAAGACATTTATAACTATTTCTTATTTCATACAACTGAAAACGGACCTCCCTTAAAACTTTTACTGTTCACTTATTACAATTTGCAATAAATACATAACTAGATATCAGATGATTCAGAGAATTTACCGAAATTACCATAAACACCTTTTGGACAGGTCAGTTTTCACCCTGACGGGAACTCGAGTGACGGCTTAACGTATCCTAATTATGGATCAGGTAGACTGGTTGACTGTAGTTGACGCTGCTGATCGAACTATACCTAGTCATGAAGAAATATAATGATGCAAATTAGATTTCAGTTAACAGTGCTTTTTATGTCACGCAAAGGAAAACACTCATCGCCATCAAAATATATATAACACAAAAACCGGCTTCGGCTATCAAAAAAATACAAAAATTAAACAAAACCCGGCTTCGGCCATCAAAAAAATTTAATAAAGCAAAAAGGCGACTTTAGCTACCAAAAAAATATAAAAACCGGCTTAGGCCAATAAAATTTTTTTTTCAGCTACACTTCGCGGATAGAAGGTAATGAGGTCCTCAGGCACTGCCTGTGGGGGGAAGGTGGAGCGCGTAAAAGGGGATACTCTAAGAATTATACATTATCTTTTAGTATTACCCTTTACGTCGGGTTCATTACCTACACACATTTCACAAGCATTTTTGTATTAACAGTTAATAGACATTTAACATCTTCCATATAAAAAAATCTTTTCTGCATCCCTATCCTATTTTTTTTAAAGAGTTACCGATGCCAACAAATACACTACAAAATACTACAAAGAAAAAACAAAATATAAAAATTAACTGATAAAATTAGGTCAGTTCAACCCTGTCTGGTTTTATTTATTCATTTCTTATCACCGCTGATATCCTTACTTCGTGGAATCTGTAAAATATGTCTATTTACGTATTTTCTCTCTGTCTTACTCATACAATCTCCGTTAGCGATTTTAAAAATAATATCATTAATTGTGGGTTTATTAATTAAATTACAACATTGGCGCAATGTTATCAAATGTTCTATTTTTCAAGACGAATAAGTTAATATCAAAATATCCGCATTTGAGTGGTCTTTTATTTTCCATAAGCTGGAAGCATAGTCTTTTCAATTCATTTACATTTTTATAAACCCCTTTAAAAGATACGCCTCTGGTAGATATCTCAAATGTTCGAATTTTTATGATCGACAAGGTGAATTATTACGTATACAGTATATAGTCGAAACTAAAGAAAAAATTGGTTATTTATCTCTGACAAAAATGTAAAATGATATGCTTTTGAAGTTTCAAGGGTGTCGTTATAAATAAGGGCAGAAAGGAATACTAAAGGAGCTAGTGTGTATCTTACGTGGAAATAATTCAATAACTGTCGCGTAGGTAAATTTATTTGTAAATAAAAATGTAGATTGGACTTTTTTTTCTCTCAAGATCGGCCTAACGTACAACTAACACACGTCTCGACAAAGGAAAGTGACAATTTATTGGACTATTATTTCGAAACAATCGAACGTCGATAGAATTTCTTAAAATGGTAAAAACGAAGGATAGGTTGTCATTGTCAACTTCCATATTCGTTTATTCTTCGTGTGCTTTATTTTATTCTACAAATTCACAATTACCGTAAACAATAATTACAATAATTGGTTTTTGCTTTTTGTTTGGTATCGTTTTTTACATAGAAAAAAATGGTTTATTTATTACTACAAGACTGTGAATACAAAAACTACAAAAGTATAAATTTTAAGGTAATATTTTAGCAGAGTCCTCTTAAAAGACATGTCTACTAGGAAAAAAATTCACAAGTCCATAAACTGAATGGTTTCCATTTTATAAATGGTCAAACTAAGAGTAGTAAAAACCTTCTAGAAATCAGATTCTAAAACCATAAAGAACTTGCAGCATAAAAAATCGTGTAAAAACCAGAGAACTGTAAATTTTGGGTTGAAATTTTAACAGATTACTTTTAAAGAAATAAACGACCAAAGAAAAGTTCAGCAATAATATAACTCAAAAGGTTTTCATTATATAAATGGTCAAAGTAAGGGTAGTGAAAACCATATCAAATTCTAAAACAAAAAAGAACTTGCTACATAAAAAGTCGTGTAAAAACTACAAAAGTGCAAATTTTAAGGTGAAATTTTACCAAAGAACTCTTAAAAGACATGTCTACTAGGAAAAAAATTCACAAGACCATAACCTGAAGGGTTTCCATTTTATAAATCGCCAAAGTAATGGTAGTGAAAACCTCCTAGAAATCAGATTCTAAAACCATAGAGAACTTGCAGCATAAAAAATCGTGTAAAAACCACAGAATTGTAAAATTTTTGTTAGAATTTTAACAGATTACTTTTAAAAGATTAAGCGACCAAGGAAATATTCAGCTATATTATAATTCAAAAGGTTTTCATTATATAAATGGTCAAAGTAAGGGTAGTGAAAACCTTCTAGAAATCAAATTCTAAGACAAAAGAGAACTTGCAACATAAAAAGTCGTGTAAAGACTACAAAAGTGCCATTTTCAAGGTGAAATTTTAGCAGAGTACTCTTAAAAGACATGTCTACTTGGAAAAAAATTCACAAGACCATAACCTGAAGGGTTTCCATTTTATAAATTACCGAAGTAATGGTAGTAAAAACCTTCTAGAAATCAGATTCTAAAATCATAGAAAACTTGCAGCATAAAAAATCGTGTGAAAACCACAGAACTGTAAATTTTTAGTTGAAATTTCAATAGATTACTATTAAAAGGTTAAGCGACCAAGGAAAAATTCAGCTATATTATAACTCAAAGGTTTTCATTATATAAATGGTCAAAGTAAGGGTAGTGAAAACCAAATCAAATTCTAAAACAAAAAATAACTTGCAACATAAAAAGTCGTGTAAAAACTACAAAAGTGTAAATTTTAAGATGAAATTTTAGCAAAGTACTCTTAAAAGACATGTCTACTTGGAAAAAAATTCACAAGACCATAACCTGAAGGGTTTCCATTTTATAAATCGCCAAAGTAATGGTAGTGAAAACCTTCTAGTAATCAGATTCTAAAACCATAAAGAACTTGCAGCATAAAAAATCGTGTAAAAACCAAAGAACTGTAAATTTTGGGTTGAAATTTTAACAGATTACTTTTAAAGAAATAAGCGACCAAAGAAAAGTTCAGCAATAATATAACTCAAAAGGTTTTGATTATATAAATGGTCAAAGTAAGGGTAGTGGAAACCAAATCAAATTCTAAAACAAAAGAGAACTTGCAACATAAAAAGTCGTGTAAAGACTACAAAAGTGTAAATTTTAAGATGAAATTTTAGCAAAGTACTCTTAAAAGACATGTCTACTAGGAAAAAAATTCACAAGACCATAACCTGAAGGGTTTCCATTTTATAAATCGCCAAAGTAAGGGTAGTAAAAACCTTCTAGAAATCAGATTCTAAAATCATAGAGAACTTGCAGCATAAAAAATCGGATAAAAACCACAGAACTGTAAATTTTTAGTTGAAATTTCAATAGATTACTATTAAAAGGTTCAGCGACCAAGGAAAAATTCAGCTATATTATAACTCAAAGGGTTTTCATTATATAAATGGTCAAAGTAAGGGTAGTGAAAACCAAATCAAATTCTAAAACAAAAAAGAACTTGCAACATAAAAAGTCGTGTAAAAACTACAAAAGTGTAAATTTTAAGATGAAATTTTAGCAGAGTACTCTTAAAAGACATGTCTACTTGGAAAAAAATTCACAAGACCATAACCTGAAGGGTTTCCATTTTATAAATCGCCAAAGTAAGGGTAGTAAAAACCTTCTAGAAATCAGATTCTAAAACCATAAAGAACTTGCAGCATAAAAAATCGTGTAAAAACCAAAGAACTGTAAATTTTGGGTTGAAATTTTAACAGATTACTTTTAAAGAAATAAGCGACCAAAGAAAAGTTCAGCAATAATATAACTCAAAAGGTTTTGATTATATAAATGGTCAAAGTAAGGGTAGTGGAAACCAAATCAAATTCTAAAACAAAAGAGAACTTGCAACCTAAAAAGTCGTGTAAAGTCTACAAAAGTGTAAATTTTAGAAGAGTACTCTTAAAAGACATGTCTACTAGGTAAAAAATTCACAAGACCATAACCTGAAGGGTTTCCATTTTATAAATTGCCAAAGAAAGGGGAGTAAAAACCTTCTAGAAATCAAATTCTAAAATCATAGAGAACTTGCATCATAAAAAATCGTGTAAAAACCACAGAACTGTGAATTTTTAGTTGCAATTTCAATAGATTACTCTTAAAAGGTTAAGCGACCAAGGAAAAATTCAGCTATATTATAACTCAAAAGGTTTTCATTATATAAATGGTCAAAGTAAGGGTAGTGAAAACCATATCAAATTCTAAAACAAAAAAGAACTTGCTATATAAAAAGTCGTGTAAAAACTACAAAAGTGCAAATTTTAAGGTGAAATTTTAGCAGAGTACTCTTAAAAGACATGTCTACTAGGAAAAAAATTTACAAGACCATAACCTGAAGGGTTTCCATTTTATAAAAAGCCAAAGAAAGGGTAGTAAAAACCTTCTAGAAATCAGATTCTAAAATCATAGAGAACTTGCATCATAAAAAATCGTGTAAAAACCACAGAACTGTAAATTTTTAGTTGAAATTTCAATAGATTACTCTTAAAAGGTTAAGCGACCAAGGAAAAATTCAGCTATATTATAACTCAAATGGTTTTCATTATATAAATGGTCAAAGTAAGGGTAGTGGAAACCAAATCAAATTCTAAAACAAAAGAGAACTTGCAACCTAAAAAGTCGTGTAAAGTCTACAAAAGTGTAAATTTTAGAAGAGTACTCTTAAAAGACATGTCTACTAGGTAAAAAATTCACAAGACCATAACCTGAAGGGTTTCCATTTTATAAATTGCCAAAGAAAGGGTAGTAAAAACCTTCTAGAAATCAGATTCTAAAACCATAGAGAACTTGCATCATAAAAAATCGTGTAAAAACCACAGAACTGTAAATTTTGGGTTGAGATTTTAACAGATTACTTTTAAAAGATTAAGCGACCAAGGAAAAATTCAGCTATATTATAATTCAAAAGGTTTTCATTATATAAATAGTCAAATTAATGGTAGTGAAAACCTTCTAGAAATCAAATTCTAAAACAAAAGAGAACTTGCAACCTAAAAAGTCGTGTAAAGTCTACAAAAGTGTAAATTTTAGAAGAGTACTCTTAAAAGACATGTCTACTAGGAAAAAAATTCACAAGACCATAACCTGAAGGGTTTCCATTTTATAAATTGCCAAAGAAAGGGGAGTAAAAACCTTCTAGAAATCAAATTCTAAAATCATAGAGAACTTGCATCATAAAAAATCGTGTAAAAACCACAGAACTGTGAATTTTTAGTTGCAATTTCAATAGATTACTCTTAAAAGGTTAAGCGACCAAGGAAAAATTCAGCTATATTATAACTCAAATGGTTTTCATTATATAAATAGTCAAATTAATGGTAGTGAAAACCTTCTAGAAATCAAATTCTAAAACAAAAGAGAACTTGCAACCTAAAAAGTCGTGTAAAGTCTACAAAAGTGTAAATTTTAGAAGAGTACTCTTAAAAGACATGTCTACTAGGAAAAAAATTCACAAGACCATAACCTGAAGGGTTTCCATTTTATAAATTGCCAAAGAAAGGGTAGTAAAAACCTTCTAGAAATCAGATTCTAAAACCATAGAGAACTTGCAGCATAAAAAATCGTGTAAAAACCACAGAACTGTAAATTTTGGGTTGAAAATTTAACAGATTACTTTTAAAGAAATAAGCGACCAAAGAAAAATTCAGCTATATTATAACTCAAAAGGTTTTCATTATATAAATGGTCAAAGTAAGAGTAGTGAAAACCAAATCAAATACTAAAACAAAAAAGAACTTGCAACATAAAAAGTCGTGTAAAGACTACAAAAGTGTGAATTTCAAGATGAAATTTTAGCAAAGTACTCTTAAAAGACATGTCTACTTGGAAAAAAATTCACAAGACCATAACCTGAAGGGTTTCCATTTTATAAATCGCCAAAGTAAGGGTAGTAAAAACCTTCTAGAAATCAGATTCTAAAACCATAAAGAACTTGCAGCATAAAAAATCGTGTAAAAACCAAAGAACTGTAAATTTTGGGTTGAAATTTTAACAGATTACTTTTAAAGATATAAGCGACCAAAGAAAAGTTCAGCAATAATATAACTCAAAAGGTTTTCATTATATAAATGGTCAAAGTGAGGGTAGTGAAAACCAAATCAAATTCAAAAAACAAAAAAGAACTTGCTACATAAAAAGTCGTGTAAAAACTACAAAAGTGTAAATTTTAAGGTGAAATTTTAGCAAAGTACTCTTAAAAGTCATGTCTACTAGGAGAAAAATTGACAAGTCCATAACCTGAATGTTTTCCATTTTATAAATCGCCAAAGAAATGGTAGTAAAAACCTTCTAGAAATCAGATTCTAAAACCATCAAGAACTTGCAGCATAAAAATCGTGTAAAAACCACAGAACTGAAAGTTTGGGTTGAAATTTTAACAGATTACTTTTAAAAGATTAAGCGACCAAGAAAAAATTCAGCTATAACTCAAAAGGTTTTCATTATATAAATGGTCAAAGTAAGGGTAGTGAAAACCAAATCGAATTCAAAAAACAAAAAAGAACTCGATACATAAAAAGTCGTGTAAAAACTACAAAAGTGTAAATTTTAAGGTGAAATTTTAGCAAAGTACTCTTAAAAGTCATGTCTACTAGGAAAAAAATTCACAAGACCATAACCTGAAGGGTTTCCATTTTATAAATCGCCAAAGTAATGGTAGTGAAAACCTTCTAGACATCAAATTTTAAAACAAAAAATAATTTGCAACATAAAAAGTCGTGTAAAAACTACAAAAGTGTAATTTTTAAGGTGAAAAGTACTCTTAAAAGACATGTCTGCTAGGAAAAAAAATGGTGCTCAAATTTTACAGTTTTGTGTTTGATGTTTTCCTTTGGCAATAAATAAAACAGAAGCCTTTTGGGTTATGATACTGTTGAATTTTTTCCTAGTAGATTGGTCATGTAAAAGTACTCTGCTAAAACTTCACATCAAAATTTACACTTTTGCGATTTTTACACGAGATTTTATGTTCTGTTATAGTATTGTTGAACTAGATTCGGGGTTTTTGTCTCAAAACCTTAAATAGCAAACTCGTTACTTATCAAGATGAATAAAAATATAATTCCATGTATACCAGTTTAATATTGTTCTATAAACCCATTTTATGTATAATAAACATTGACAATATCATCCATCAAATAAAATTAAATGTAAATATATAACGATAAAGTCATAATACCATTTTTATACTCCCATTTTACGCATGTATATTATTATATGTTACAAATTCCATAAACACCGAAGGAATTAAGAGATATACTTTATCAAGATCGGTTTGATGATAGGTCGTCAGTTACCACACTTTTCTCTATACCATCTCGACTATAATATCAAAACGATCATAAAACACATCTTCTCCGTCTCTGAAACATATTTCAAAAAACTAAGAAAAGAGATAATCACTTAGGGACAGATCTGGAGAATACAGTGGATGGGAAAACCACAGAGTAGTTATTTTATCGTTAAAATGTATTTTTAATAACAATAAGTTTTAAATTGAACGGTTGTGAAGATAGCAGCAAAAATGTAGAGAACTGCTCAATTCGCGGTTTCAGTGGCGTGCAGAATATATATTGAATCGAATTCATATTTCGAAGAGCCACCTTGATATTCAATGAGGAGGGGAATATTGGTGTAGAGGACACACTGTTTTGAGGGAATTTGCTTACGGTGGGGAGCAAGGGTTGGTCATTTCCAAAGGAAACGAGAAGCCAAGATAATATTTGAAGGGAAGAAGAATAATAATTAGTTTTAGGGGTGCCGTTGCAACCCTTGCTCCCCATCGTAAGCAAATTTCTTCTAAACAGTGTGTCCTCTACACCAATATACCCCTACTCGTTGAATATCGAGGAGGCTCTCCGAAAAATGAATTCGATTCAATATATATATATATTCTGCACGCCACTGAAACCGCGAATTGAGCAGTTCTCAACATTTTTGTTTAAATTGACTCCTACATCTCTAATAAATTGCCCTGTTATAGGAAAATGCAACTACGGTAATTTATAATCGATTCTCGATATCATTAGTGTCTAGCAGTTATAAGACTGGCCCTAATACAGTTCCTTGCGGAGCATCTGCTTTTTTTCTTTTTATACGTTTCTGTATGAAATAAACCAAACGAACGAAGGTAATAAAGATGTTATTATTAAATCTATAAAAGAAGATGAACATGATTATAATAAATTATTAGCTTTTACTTTAACGAGTTTAACGACCAATATAAATAAGCTTCAATGTAAATTTCACTGCGGAATCTCCTGTTGTGCCGAGCGAGAACAAGAGAAGTTTTACAATATGTGACCTCGATTATTTTGTTTTCATACTTTAATAATTCGTTTCCCATGTCGTATAAAAGAAAGAAAAAACCTATCGTGTATCGGAAAATTTTACGTTATAATGAAGTTATTTAAATTCAATCAAAAAACAAGAAAACTCGAAAAAAAAAATACAAAATAAACTTCGGCAAACACAATGTATTGAATGTATTTCTACAAATACTACTGAAAATGTATAAAATTTTTGTTAAAAATATTCATACGCCGAAACCGGTCTACAAGTTATGTTGTCCCTTCTAATTGCAAACCAGAATGGTTGGTTAAATCTTGTAGATCATACCGACCCCCTTTGACTTAGAAGTGTAATTCAATGTCTGTCGGAGCATATAGTCCGGGAAGTAGTTGTTTCTTCTTAGTTTAACGATCACTGTTTTTGAAAAATATTTTTCAAAACTTTGCTATAAAGCGTTAGAATGATATAGGAATTTATTCTTCGATATCTAAAAATATTCTACTCTTTTTATTGCTCTCGCACTCTGTATATATATAATTCGAAGCAATTCTCCACATAATAATCAACATATTTATTATTCATCGATCTCTTTATATTAGTTTTGTAACAACTGAATGGAATTTTAATATTATGTTAGGCAAGTTTGAGTTGCGCAATATTTACGGGGAGGGGGGATATGATTCACGATTTCTATCTTTCAATTTATTGTTACATACATAAATTATGGTGCTAGAATAATACATACAGAATACACTTTTCTTTATTTGAATTTTGTTTAACATCAAAAAAAAAGGGAAACATTTCAATCGACCCTTAAAACAGAACGACGATAACTTTACTCAACAAACTGTTGTTTATTAGGATGACACTCTCGTCATTTCGCATTCAAGTTCTCATTCCCGTCTTCTTCATCGTGAGTTTTATCTCTCTATTCCACACAGTTTTCAACCGTCGTAACTTTTTTATCGACTAACGAAGTGAATGTTATTCTAGACCAGTGAATCAGGATATTTTAACTTTTCGTGAATAACCCACAGGAAATGTTGTAATCGTAATGATTCATTAGTTCCGTTTGTCGATTTCTAAAATGAAAACCTCGTGGGTTATAGTATTGCCGAAATTTTTCCTAGTAGATTGGTCTTTTGAGAATACTCTCCTAAAGTTTCTGCTCAATATATACAATTTTGTCGTTTTTACACCACTTTTCATGCTGAAAGCTCGTTTTGGTTATAAAATTTCACTACCCTTACTTTGACGATTTATACAATGAAAATCTTCTGGGTTATATTATTGCTGAATTTTTTCCCAGTAGATTGGTCTTTTGAGAATACTCTCCTAAAATTTCAGCTCAGTATATACAATTTTGTCGTTTTCACACCACTTTTCATGCTGAAAGCTCGTTTTGGTTATAGAATTTCACTATCCTTATTATAACGATTTATACAATGAAAACCTCCTGGGTTATAGTATTGCTGAATTTTTTCCTAGTAGTCTGGTATTTTGAGAAAACTCTCCTAAAATTTCATCTCAATATATACAATGTTGACGTTTTTACACAACTTTTCATGCTGAAAGCTCGTTTTAGTTATAGAATTTCACTACCTTTACTTTGACGATTTATACAATGAAAACCTTCTGGGTTATGGTATTGCTGAATTTTTTCCTAGTAGATTGGTCTTTTAGGAGTACTCTCTTAAAATTTCAGCTCAATATATACAATTTTGTCGTTTTTACACCATTTTTAAAACTGAAAGCGTCATAGAATTAGGTCATAGAATTTCACTACCCTCACTTTGACGATTTATAAAATGAAAACCTCCTGGATTATGGTATTGATGAATTTTTTCCTAGTAGATTGGTCTTTTTAGAGTACTCTCCTAAAATTTCAGCTCAATATATAAAATTTTGTCGTTTTTACACCACTTTTCATGCTGAAAGCTCGTTTTGGTTATAGAATTTCACTATCTTTACTTTGACGATTTATACAATGAAAACCTTCTGGGTTATGGTATTGCTGAATTTTTTCCTAGTAGATTGGTTTTTTAGGAGTACTCTCTTAAAATTTCAGCTCAATATATACAATTTTGACGTTTTTACACCACTTTTCATGCTGAAAGCTCGTTTTGGTTATAGAATTTCACTACCCTTACTTTGACGACTCGTTTGACGATTTATACAATGAAAACCTCCTGGGTTATGGTATTGATGAATTTTTTCCTAATAGATTGGTCTTTTGAGAATACTCTCCTGAAATTTCAGCTCAATATATACAATTTTTTCGTTTTTACACCACTTTTCATGCTGAAAGCTCGTTTTGGTTATAGAATTTCACTACCTTTACTTTGACGATTTATACAATAAAAACCTTCTGGGTTTATTGCTGAATTTTTTCCTAGTAGATTGGTCTTTTGAGAGTACTCTCCTAAAATTTCAGCTCAATATATACTATTTTGTCGGTTTTACACCACTTTTCATGCTGAAAGCTCGTTTTGGTTATAGAATTTCACTACCCTTACTTTGACGATTTATACAATGAAAACCTCCTGGGTTATAGTATTGCTGAATTTTGTCCTAGTAGTCTGGTATTTTGAGAGAACTCTCCTAAAATTTCATCTCAATATATACAATGTTGACGTTTTTACACAACTTTTCATGCTGAAAGCTGGTTTTGGTTATAGAATTTCACTACCTTTACTTTGACGATTTATACAATGAAAACCTTCTGGGTTATGGTATTGCTGAATTTTTTCCTAGTAGATTGGTATTTTAGGAGTACTCTCTTAAAATTTCAGCTTAATATATACAATTTTGTCGTTTTTACACCACTTTTAGAACTGAAAGCTCATTTTGGTCATAGAATTTCACTACCCTCACTTTGACGATTTATACAATGAAAACCTCCTGGGTTATGGTATTGATGAATTTTTTCCTAGTAGATTAGTATTTTGAGAATACTCTCCTAAAATTTCAGCTCAATATATACAATTTTGTCGTTTTTACACCACTTTTCATGCTGAAAGCTCGTTTTGGTTATAGAATTTCACTACCCTTACTTTGACGATTTATACAATGAAAGCCTTCTGGGTTTATTGCTGAATTTTTTCCTAGTAGATTGGTATTTTGAGAATACTCTCCTAAAATTTCAGCTCAATATATACAATTTTGTCGATTTTACACCACTTTTCATTCTGAAAACTCGTTTTGGTTATAGAATTTCACTACCTTTACTTTGACGATTTATACAATAAAAACCTTCTGGGTTTATTGCTGAATTTTTTCCTAGTAGATTGGTCTTTTGAGAATACTCTCCTAAAATTTCAGCTCAATATATACAATTTTGTCGTTTTTACACCACTTTTCATGCTGAAAGCTCGTTTTGGTTACAGAATTTCACTACCCTTACTTTGACGATTTATACAATGAAAAGCTCCTGGGTTATGGTATTGCTGAATTTTTTCCTATTAGATTGGTATTTTGAGAGTACTCTCCTAAATTTTCAGCCCAATATATACAATTTTGTCGTTTTTACACCACTTTTCATGCTGAAAGCTCGTTTTGGTTATAAAATTTCACTACCCTTACTTTGACGATTTATACAATGAAAAGCTCCTGGGTTATGGTATTGCTGAATTTTTTCCTATTAGATTGGTATTTTGAGAGTACTCTCCTAAATATTTAGCCCAATATATACAATTTTGTCGTTTTTACACCACTTTTCATGCTGAAAGCTCGTTTTGGTTATAGAATTTCACTACCCTTACTTTGACGATTTATACAATGAAAAGCTCCTGGGTTATGGTATTGCTGAATTTTTTCCTAGTAGATTGGTATTTTGAGAGTACTCTCCTAAATTTTCAGCTCAATATATATATACACTTTTGTCGTTTTTACACCACCTTTCACACTGAAAGCTCGTGTTGGTTATAGAATTTCACTACCCTTACTATAACGATTTATACAATGAAAACCTCGACATTTTCGTTTAGATACAAAAAAATTTAAAATGTATCATAATCTACTTATACATGTCAAAACTTACCATTTTCAATTTCTTCTTCAATAACATTTTCATCTATCAACGATTCCATGTTATCGACCATTTTATTTTCCTTTAAAATACTTCATAGTGAAAGATCGTTGCACTCACTTCACCAAAAATCACCACCACACCACCATAACATTCTCATAGTTTATCCAATAACATTCCGAATATTTCTAAGAATCGACGACAACTAATTTACCACTCACACCAAAATATTGTTTTCAAAAGCATTTTTGACGTAAAGGTTTTAATTTAATTTTAATTTTTTTATCGATTATTTTTTTCTAGAGATAATCCCTTCGAAAAAAAAGTAACAAAAATGATGACAAAATAAATGAATATATGATACAGATTATAATTATTAAAATTTTCAACAAAAATTCAAATATATATATATATATCGCTGAAAGAACATCAAACACCGAAAAGCTTTTAACTGTATAAAAAGAAAAACCCTCCCTGGATACAACGTAAAGCAATAGGACTAAATAATAAGATGAGAAGGTGACTTTGAATTGAAAAAGCTTCTAGGTTAACACCAACTGAAAAGTAAGAGAAAGTGCGTATTTTGACACTTTGCCTACGTGAATCTCATCATTAAGTATTTCGTGCATTTTTTATTTCTCTTTTGGAATTGAGACGAGGGAAAATATTTGGATTAAAGAAATGAACAGACTGAGATGGATAAGGATAAGATAAAATTTGATAGAAAAAGAATTTTCACTTATAATATCACAAGAGCTTAAATTATATCCGGTAATATTTTTGAGGGAACGAATATTTTGAAAATTTTCTCAAAATATTGCTTGTGAGTTGTAACTATCTATCTGATGTATTTTTTTCTGTTTTTTTTGGTCGCCATTACCCGCCTCGTGTTTGATTTGTTTTTATTTTGTTCGGTATTATTATTTAGTTAGTGCATCGTTTCTCAACCATTTTTATGTGGCGACCCACGAAAAAGCCAAAAAGTTAAGTAAAAAGTCTTGCGACCCCGTCACTATTTTGTTGGGAATAGATTAATAATAATAAAAATCGAACTGGCAACCCTAGCGAGGCCAAGCTTCATTTTTAGGGAAGTAGTATAGGCCAGGGAAGCAAGTAGGTACATACTAGTGATGAGCGATATCGTGATTTTTTAATCACGTTGTGAAATGATTATATATAATAATGTCTTTTTCCACCCCCCAAAAAAGTGTTATACGTTATAACTCGAAAAATTTCCAATATTTTAATTTGAAATTTTTTTTTGTGGTTTGTGACTATGAAAACTACCTTTTACCAAATTTTCTTCGAAATCGAACAATTTTTGACAAAACTGAAAATAAAAAACGAAAAACGCAGTTTTTTGCGTTTTTCGAGCTAATTTTGAGGTTATGTGGAAAAGTCAGTAATGAAAAAATTGTAGATTTTTCCAAGATCTACAACCTTTATATTCAACTTTTTTTCTTTAAGACTTCAACTTTGGCCGGAAATAGCAATAATGTATTTTTTCACCCCCCAAAAAGTGTTTTTTTACCGAAAAAACGTTATAACTCGAAAAACTTCCAATATATTAATTTGCATTATTTTTCCATAGTTTGTGACTATCAAAGCCACCTTTTCCCAAATTTTCATCAAAATCGAACAATTTTTGACGAAACTAAAAATGCAGTTTTTTGCGTTTTTCGAGTTAATTTTGAGGTTATGTGAAAAAATCATTGATGAAAAAGTTGTAGATTTTTCCAAGATCTACAACTTTTATAATAAACTTTTTTTCCTAGAATCTCAGCTTTGGCCGGAAATCGCAATAATGTCTTTTTCCACCCCCCAAAAAAAGTGTTTTTTACCGAAAAAACGTCAAAATTCTAAAATTTTTCAAAATTTTCGTTCGAAATTTTTTTTCCATAGTTTGTGACTATCAAAGCCACCTTTTCCCAAATTTTCATCGAAATCGAACAATTTTTGACGAAATTAAAAATAAAAAACGAAAAATGCAGTTTTTTGCGTTTTTCGAGCTAATTTTGAGGTTATGTAAAAAAGTCATTGATGAAAAAGTTGTAGATTCTTCCAAGATCTACAACCTTCATATTCAACTTTTTTTCCTAGGATTTTAACTTTTGCCGGAAATCGTAATAATGTCTTTTTTTACCCCCCAAAAAGTGTTTTATACCGAAAAAACGTCAAAATTCGAAAAATTTCCAATATGTTTATTTGAAATTTTTTCCATAGTTTGTGACTATCAAAGCCACCTTTTCTTAAATTTTCATCGAAATCGAACAATTTTTGACGAAATTAAAAATAAGGCACGAAAAATGCAGTTTTTGCGTTTTTCGAGCTAATTTTGAGATTTTGTAATAAAGTCATTAATGAAAAAGTTGTAGATTTTTCCAAGATCTACAACCTTTATATTCAACTTTTTTTCCTAGGATTCTAACTTTTGCCGGAAATCGTAATCCTGTCTTTTTTTACCCCCCAAAAAAGTGTTTTATACCGAAAAAACGTCAAAATTCGAAAAATTTCCAGTATTTTTATTTGAAATTTTTTTCCATAGTTTGTGACTATCAAAGCCACCTTTTCCCAAATTTTCATCGAAATCGAACAATTTTTGACGAAACTAAAAATAAAAAAAAATAAAAATACAGTTTTTTGCGTTTTTCGAGCTAATTTTGAGGATATGCGAAAAAGTCACTGATACAAAAGATTTTTATATTCAACTTTTTTTCCTAGAATCTCAGCTTTGGCCGGAAATCGCAATAATGTCTTTTTCCACCCCCCAAAAAAGTGTTTTTTACCGAAAAAACGTTAAAATTCGAAAAAATAACAATATTTTCGTTTTAAAAATTTTTCCATAGTTTATGACGAATTTTCGTCGAATGAGAGCGATGAAGAGGTCAATATTATGTTCGATTTCGAATATTTCGATTCACTCAATCGATTCATTGTCGTTTTCGCTGGCTGTGATCACGTCACGCTTTATGTTTGCTTATAGGAACTGTGACTGACTGTGATTTGTTCGTATCAGTGAAAAAGTAAAATATCTCTCATCACTAGTACATACCACAACTATCTTATCTCACTCACATTAAACTTCATTCCTTTAATAATAGAATCTTTTGTACCTACCTGTATGTAGTTTTCAAGTTACCGCGACCCCCTTTAAAAACAATCTCGACCCCCTCAAGGGTCGCGACCCACCGCTTGAGAAACGATAATTTATACTATCATCTCCCAAGGTAGAATAAATAGTCCAATCAAACGGTTGTTTGGTGTAATTGTTTTTTTTTGGTTTATTCTGTTTTTTGGGGTGCTGAACACGAATCTGAAGTTGTCCAACAAAAATTTGCCCGGCAAATATGAGAAATCATCAAGAAACCTCTAAAAATCCTGTTTTTTGGTGGTTTTCAGCTTGTAACTAAGCAAGCTATTTACGCAAAAAATTTAGTAAAATAAAGAAGAGAAAATTTCTTATAATTTATGTCTCATACCATTTTTTCGTACGTCGTATGGTTTCCACGCAAAAGAGTGCTGAAATACGGGAGAAATCAGTAATTTTTGGAAAAAAACAAAAAAATAATGGATTAATCAATGCAATATTCCCTTCAAGTGAAAGAATTCATACTTCTACCTTAGTTCAAAATCGCGTTTTGTTTTCTTTCCCTGGCGGCTGACCGGCGCCTTGCAATATTTACTATTATTCTTTGGCAGTTTAAGTAGGCGAGACCAAACGCACACTTCGCGCCTAAATTCATTCCTTTAATAAAAGAATCTCTTGTACCTACCTATATGTATTTAAAAACAAACTCGACCCCTTCAAGGGTCACGACCCCCCACTTGAAAAACGATGTGTTAGAGTAATGTTTTGTTTTTTGCCTTATAATAATAAAAAAATTACAGTAGAGTATTTCTTATGTACTACAATAATCACTCTAACCTTCTGCTAAATGGATAAACATATACTTAAAGTACGAGAGATTTACACTAATTTTACCTTAAACATATACTTAAAGTACGAGAGATTTACACTAATTTTACCTTAAGTATTCGCCTTCATCGTTAAAAATTGTAATCTGTCGAAAGGGGTTGAAAAAAAAACTTTTGAACCCTCCGTTACCAATCGACAAAATCCCCTTATTTTTTCCCACCCTACCATTATCGGAGTTTTTGCAACTGAATCAATGAAAATAAAATTTTATATTGTAAACAAGTGGAGGAAAAAAAAAGTGGTATTAAAAAAAATGTTTCGTCACGAGAAATTTAGACCTCTATAAATTCCTTTATCTACAACAGCTCGAATCAACATATTGATCCACCAAATTTATGGTATGATACGTCACAGATAAGAAACACGAAAGATATGAACAAAAATGTCCCAGCATTCCTTACAAACAAGTTAATTATTACAATAAAAAAAAAACAAGAATTTTCTTATTGTATTTTGAAAAACTATTTCGATCACAAATCTTGTTCTAGGTCACTTTGAGAATACAATCAAAATCACTTAGATGTGTCACTCTGTACAAATATATATCTACACTATAAGATGTTAAAAACCTTAGAATTTGATAGGATTTTTCCAAAGGGAAAATTGTGTTTTTTTCTTCTATTTTCAAAAAAATAGAATTCTTTTCTTTTTAACATATTTTTAAAAATCATTTTTGGGGAAAAATCCTACTGAAAGCTGTATAATAAGAAGTATTGGAGATTCTTCAAGAAGGGGAAGGGAAAATGCTGTAATTTTCACAGAAATTAATCAGAAAAAGAAATTGAATTTTTTTTCATTGAATTAAATACAAAAGTAAAAAAATCAAAATTTCGAATAGATTTCTATATACAGTGTGACACATTTAAACTATTTTTAATGAAATTAATTACAAGTAGGTACAAGATCACAAAAATCATTTACGATTTTACAACTTACTAGGAATAACCGAACAAAACCTTTACGGCAAATATGCTTCAATATACACCAACAGTTTGAACCACTTCATAACACCACAAAGTAATAACATTTTGATCGAAAAAAAAAAAAAAAAAAAAAAAAAACCTCATCGAATTAATACAACCATAATAATATTATAAACGACGTACTCTCGCTTCTTATTCGAGTTAACTAGATAAGATACCGTTGTCCGTTGTTAACTGACGGTAGGTAGATTTTCATGAGTGATATCGAATCACACTCTCACTTTGACGTAGTGGAAACGGCGACCCACGAAGGCGGCATCCACAATCCACACACACTACATACATTCATACATACGGCCGATATAATATAATAATATATCCTTGAATACTGTTACTTATTTGTATTTTTATAAAAGGAATCACTTCGCATCGTCACCCACATGTAATTTTTAAACATTAGGAAATAGTGTATCTATCTTATACGGGGGCGATACGAAGAGTTATCAGAGATCAAGTTCCTCTCTAATCAAAATTTATACAGGGTGTCAATTTTAATACTTACAACGAAAAGAGATTTCAAAAAAAAATCAAAACCGTTTCTAGGGTAGAGAGGGGGAACTAAAATGACATGAGAGAGAACGCACCCCCATCAATCAAATTAAAAATAAAAAACGAAAAATGCAGTTTTTTGCGTTTTTCGAGCTAATTTAGAGGTTATGTAAAGAAGTCATTAATGAAAAAGCTGTAGAATTTTCCAAGATCTACAACCTTTATATTCAACTTTTTTTCCTAGGATTCTAACTTTTGCCGGAAATCGTAATAATGTCCTTTTTTACCCCCCCAAAAAAAGTGTTTTATACCGAAAAAACGTCAAAATTCGAAAAAATTTCAATATTTTCGTTCAAAATTTTTTCCATAGTGTGCCACCTTTTACCAAATTTTCATCGAAATGGAACAATTTTTGACGAAATTGAAAATAAAAAAACGAAAATTGCAATTTTCTGCTTTTTTCGAGGTAATTTTGAGGTTATGTAAAAAAGTCATTAATGAAAAAGCTGTAGAATTTTCCAAGATCTACAACCTTTATATTCAACTTTTTTTCTTAGGATTCTAACTTTTGCCGGAAATCGTAATAATGTCTTTTTTTACCCCCCAAAAAAGTGTTTTATACCGAAAAAACGTCAAAATTCGAAAAATTTCCAGTATTTTTATTGAAATTTTTTTCCATAGTTTGTGACTATCAAAGCCACCTTTTCCCAAATTTTCATCGAAATTGAACAATTTTATGACGAAACTAAAAATGCAGTTTTTTTGCGTTTTTCGAGCTAATTTTGAGGTTATGTAAAAAAGTCATCAATTAAAAAGTTGTAGATTTTTCCAAGATCTAGCAACCTTCATGTTCAACTTTTTTCCTAGGATTCTAACTTTTGCCGAAATTCGTAATAATGTCTTTTTTTACCCCCCAAAAAAAGTGTTTTATACCGAAAAAACGTCAAAATTCGAAAAAAATTCAAATATTTTCGTTCGAAAATTTTTTCCATAGTGTGTGACTATCAAAGCCACCTTTTACCAAATTTTCATCGAAATGGAACAATTTTTGACGAAATTGAAAATAAAAAAAACGAAAAATGCAGTTTTCTGCTTTTTTCGAGCTAATTTGAGGTTATGTAAAAAAATCATTAATGAAAAAGCTGTAGAATTTTCCAAGATCTACAATCTTTATATTCAACTTTTTTCCTAGGATTCTAACTTTTGCCGGAAATCGTAATAATGTCTTTTTTTACCCCCCAAAAAAAAGTGTTTTATACCGAAAAAACGTCAAAATTCAAAACATTTCCAGTATTTTTATTTGAAAATTTTTCCATAATTTGTGACTATCAAAGCCACATTTTTCCAAATTTTCATCGAAATCGCACAATTTTTGACGAAACTAAAAATAAAAAACGAAAAATGCAGTTTTTTGCGTTTTTTCGAGCTAATTTTGAGGTTTTGTAAAAAAGTCATTAATGAAAAAGTTGTAGATTTTTCCAAGATCTACAACCTTTATATTCAACTTTTTTCCTAGGATTCTAACTTTTGCCGGAAATCGTAATAATGTCTTTTTTTACCCCCCAAAAAAAGTGTTTTATACCGAAAAAACGTCAAAATTCGAAAAAAATTCAATATTTTCGTTCGAAAATTTTTTCCATAGTGTGTGACTATCAAAGCCACCTTTTACCAAATTTTCATCGAAATGGAACAATTTTTTGACGAAATTGAAAATAAAAAACGAAAAATGCAGTTTTCTGCTTTTTTCGAGCTAATTTTGAGGTTATGTAAAAAAATCATTAATGAAAAAGCTGTAGAATTTTCCAAGATCTACAATCTTTATATTCAACTTTTTTCCTAGGATTCTAACTTTTGCCGGAAATCGTAATAATGTCTTTTTTTACCCCCAAAAAAAAGTGTTTTATACCGAAAAAACGTCAAAATTCAAAACATTTCCAGTATTTTTTATTTGAAAATTTTTTCCATAATTTGTGACTATCAAAGCCACATTTTTCCAAATTTTCATCGAAATCGAACAATTTTTGACGAAACTAAAAATAAAAAACGAATAATGCAGTTTTTTGCTTTTTTCGAGCTAATTTTGAGGTTATGTAAAAAATCATTAATGAAAAAGCTGTAGAATTTTCCAAGATCTACAATCTTTATATTCAACTTTTTTCCTAGGATTCTAACTTTTGCCGGAAATCGTAATAATGTCTTTTTTTACCCCCCAAAAAAAAGTGTTTTATACCGAAAAAACGTCAAAATTCAAAACATTTCCAGTATTTTTATTTGAAATTTTTTTCCATAATTTGTGACTATCAAAGCCACATTTTTCCAAATTTTCATCGAAATCGAACAATTTTTGACGAAACTAAAAATAAAAAACGAAAAATGCAGTTTTTTGCGTTTTTCGAGCTAATTTTGAGGTTTTGTAAAAAAGTCATTAATGAAAAAGTTGTAGATTTTTCCAAGATCTACAACCTTTATATTGAACTTTTTTTCCTAGGATTCTAACTTTTGCCGGAAATCGTAATAATGTCTTTTTTACCCCCCAAAAAAGTGTTTTATACCGAAAAAACGACAAAATTAGAAAAATCTCCAGTATTTTTATTTGAAATTTTTTTCCATAGTTTGTGACTATCAAAGCCACCTTTTCTCAAATTTTCATCGAAATTGAACAATTTTTGACGAAACTAAAAATAAAAAAACGAAAAATGCAATTTTTTGCGTTTTTCGAGCTAATTTTGGGATTATGCGAAAAAGTCACTAATACAAAAGTTGTAGATTTTTCCAAGATCTACAATTTGTATATTCAACTTTTTTTCCTAGAACCTCAGCTTTGGCCGGAAATCGCAATAATGTCTTTTTCCACCCCCCAAAAAAAGTGTTTTTTACCGAAGAAAATTGAAAATTCGAAAAAATTTCAATATTTTCATTCGAAAATTGTTTCCATAGTTTATGACGAATTTTCGTCGAATGAGAGCGATGAAGAGATCAACATTATGTTCGATTTCGAATATTTCGATTCATTGTCGTTTTCGCTAGCTGTGATCACGTCACGCTTTATATTTGCTTATAGGAACTGTGTATCAGTGAAAAAGTAAAATATCTCTCATCACTAGTACATACCACAACTATCTTATCTCACTCACATTAAAATTCATTCCTTTAATAAAAGAATCTTTTGTACCTACCTATATGTAGTTTTCAACAGACCGTACCCTCTTTAAAAACAATCTCGACCCCCTCAAGGGTCGCGACCCCCCGCTTGAGAAACGATGATTTATACTATCATCTCCCAATAGTCCAATCAAACGGTAGTTTAGTGTAATTGTTTTTTTTTGGTTCATTCTGTATTTTGGGGTGGTGAACACGAATCTGAAGTTGTCCAACAAAAATTTGCTCGGCAAATATGAGAAATCATCAAAAAACCTCTAAAAATCATGTTTTTTGGTGGTTTTCAGCTTGTAACTAAGCAAGCTATTTACGCAAAAAATTTAGTAAAATTAAGAAAAGAAAATTTCTTATAATTTATGTCTCATAACATTTTTTCGTACGTCGTATGGTTTCGACGCAAAAGAGTGCTGAAATATGGGAGAAATCAGTAATTTTTGGAAAAAAACAAAAAATAATGGATTAATCAATGCAATATTCCCTTCAAGTGAAAGAATTCATACTTCTCCCTTATTTCAAAATCGCGTTCTGTTTTCTTTCCCTGGCGGCTGACCGG
Source organism: Lochmaea crataegi (assembly GCA_947563755.1). Classification (NCBI taxonomy): domain Eukaryota; kingdom Metazoa; phylum Arthropoda; class Insecta; order Coleoptera; family Chrysomelidae; genus Lochmaea; species Lochmaea crataegi. The sequence goes on along the minus strand of OX387433.1, from coordinate 9,519,497 downwards.
CGCGATACAATATTTACTATTATTCTTCGGCAATTGAAGTAGGCGTGACCAAACGCACACTTTTATAAGGGAGAAACAGGAGGACGCCATTGGCTGTTTTTACGAACGAACTTGATTAGAGAGTAGGGAGTTGGTTTAGATTTTCAACGTTTCAAATTATAAAATGAAACTCTGCTCTCATATTTCATTTCTTTGTGAATAAAAAGAAAAAATAATTTTTAATTTGTGTTTTCTATAAAAAAAAAACATTAAATCCAACAAATCGAAGACGAGTAAGAAGTTCCAAAAGAAAACGTTCTTAGGTTAGTGATGTGGCCGTTGATGCCACATAAATTGAAATGACAACAAATTTTATGCTGTCGTAAAAAAAAAGGATGCCTTCGATTAAATGGACTGGAATTCTATAAGATGACTGGAAATAATAACTATTTCATTAACAATTCAATAAACTTTAAGGTCGAATATACATACAGATGGAACGATGAATATAGACAAGCCTTTCAGTATGAAATAGTAATTATTAGAACGATCTTACTTTTTCATTTGTGGTTTTCAAAGCACTATTCACTTGACATATAACGTTGCTTTGGGCCTGAATCACTATATAAACTTTAACTTTAAAGAAAATGCACTAATATGCAGGAAATAAAGGAATTAAATTAATTACTATGAAACTAGACCCATTTGATCTGAAAATATCGGTTTTATACGGTAGAAGAGTGGTAGGTCTTAGCTGGGAGACCGATCCGGTTGGAAACTCAACATCGACTCTTACTAGCTGAGCTAGCCTCGTGAAAACCAGAGAGATAATGCATTTAGGCGCGAAGTGTGCGTTTGGTCACGCCTACTTCAATTGCCGAAGAATAATAGTGAATATTGCAAGGCGCCGGTCAGCCGCCAGGGAAAGAAAACAAAACGCGATTTTGAACTAAGGTAGAAGTATGAATTCTTTCACTTGAAGGAAATATTGCATTGATTAATCCATTATTTTTTGTTTTTTTTTCCAAAAATTACTGATTTCTCCCATATTTCAGCACTCTTTTGCGTGGAAACCATACTACGTACGAAAAAATGTTATGAGACATAAATTATAAGAAATTTTCTCTTCTTTATTTTACTAAATATTTTGCGTAAATAGCTTGCTTAGTTACAAGCTGAAAACCACCAAAAAACATGATTTTTAGAGGTTTTTTGATGATTTCTCATATTTGCCGAGCAAATTTTTGTTGGACAACTTCAGATTCGTGTTCAGCACCCCAAAAAACAGAATAAACCAAAAAAAACAATTACACCAAACTACCGTATGATTGGACTATTTATTCTACCTTGGGAGATGATAGTATAAATTATCGTTTCACAAGCGGGGGGTCGAATTTGTTTTTAAAGGGGGTCGCGGTCTGTTGAAAACTTATATATATATAGGTAGGTACAAAAGATTATTTTATTAAAGGAATGAATTTTAATGTGACTGAGATAAGATAGTTGTGGTTTGTACTAGTGATGAGAGATATTTTACTTTTTCACTGATACGAACAAATCACAGTCAGTCACAGTTCCAATAAGCAAATCTAAAGCGTGACGTGATCACAGCCAGCGAAAACGACAATGAATCGAAATATTCGAAATCGAACATAATATTGACCTCTTCATCGCTCTCATTCGACAAAAATTCGTCATAAACTATGGAAACAATTTTCGAACGAAAATATTGAAATTTTTTCGAATTTTGACGTTTTTTCGGTAAAAAACACTTTTTTGGGGGGTGGAAAAAGACATTATTGCGATTTCCTGCCAAAGCTGAGGTTCTAGGAAAAAAAGTTGAATATAAAAATTGTAGATCTTGGAAAAATCTACAACTTTTGTATCAGTGACTTTTTCGCATAACTTCAAAATTAGCTCGAAAAACGCAAAAAACTGTATTTTTCGTTTTTTTATTTTTAGTTTCATCAAAAATTGTTCGATTTCGATGAAAATTTGAAAGAGGTGGCTTCGATAGCCACAAATTATGGAAAAAAATTCAAAATAAAAATACTGGAAATTTTTCGAATTTTGACGTTTTTTCGGTATAAAACACTTTTTTTGGGGGGTAAAAAAAGACATTAGGTTTCCGGCAAAAGTTAAAATCCTAGGAAAAAAAGTTGAATATAAAGGTTGTAGATCTTGGAAAAAATTACAACTTTTTCATTAATGACTTTTTTACATAACCTCAAAATTAGCTCGAAAAACGCAAAAAAACTGCATTTTTCGTTTTTTATTTTTAATTTCATCAAAAATTGTTCGATTTCGATGAAAATTTGATAAAAGGTGGCTTTGATAGTCACAAACTATGGAAAAAAAAATCAAATTAATATATTGGAAGTTTTCGAGTTATAACGTTTTTTCGGTAAAAAACACTTTTTTTGGGGGGTGGAAAAAGACTTTATTGCAATTTCCGGCCAAAGCTAATGTTCTAGGAAAAAAAGTTGATGATAAAAGTTGTAGATCTTGGAAAAATCTACAACTTTTTCATCAGTGATTTTTTCATGTAACCTCAAAATTAGCTCGAAAAACGCAAAAAACTGCATTTTTCGTTTTTTATTTTTAGTTTCGTCAAAAATTGTTCGATTTCGATGAAAATTTAAGAAAAGATGGCTTTGATAGTCACAAACTATGGAAAAAAATTTCAAATAAACATATTGGAAATTTTTCGAATTTTGACGTTTTTTCGGTATAAAACACTTTTTTTGGGGGGTAAAAAAGACATTATTACGATTTCCGGCCAAAGTTGAAGTCCTAGAGAAAAAAAGTTGATTATAAAAGTTGTAGATCTTGGAAAAATTTACAACTTTTTCATCACTTTTTTTTCACATAACCTCAAAATTAGCTCGAAAAACGCAAAAAACTGCGTTTTTCGTTTTTTATTTTTAGTTTCGTTAAAAAATGTTCGATTTTGATGAACATTTGGTAAAAGGTAGTTTTCATAGTCACAAACCACGAAAAAAAATTTCAAATTAAAATATTGGAACTTTTTCGAGTTATAACGTTTTTTTCGGTAAAAAACACTTTTTTGGGGGGAGGAAAAAAACATTATTGCGATTATATATTATCATTTCACAACGTGATTAAAAAATCACGATATCGCTCATCACTAGTATGTACCTACTTGCTTCCCTGGCCTATACTACTTCCCTAAAAATAAAGCTCGGCCTCGCTAGGGTTGCCAGTTCGATTTTTATTATTATTAATCTATTCCCAACAAAATAGTGACGGGGTCGCAAGACTTTTTACTTAACTTTTTGGCATTTTCGTGGGTCGCCACATAAAAATGATTGAGAAACGATGGTATAAATAATGACAATATAAAAAAATGCAGTCCATTTTGAATTAGAATAGCTTGAAGAAAATAAAGTCTTTTATATAATTTTTTTTTAAATATCACTTACCTCTAAACGGGGAAAACGGCATACTCGACTTTGTCCCTCGTTTTGATTCTGTAAGAAAAAAAAGTGGATCTGATTCAACTACTAGACAAATATAGATATTGAGGCGAAAAATTATACACAGGGTGTTTTTTGTTCAACGACGTAAACTTTTTTTCAAAAAAATTACCGGTTTTCGAGAAAAATAAAAGTTTTAAAACCTTAACGTTTTATCGGAGCTGATGCAACAAGTTCTGGAAATGGTGGAGATTTGGTCTAGGAGGGAATGCCTAAAAAATGGCCAAAATTTTTGAAAAATTGTCAAAAACTTTCAAAAATGGACAATTATTGTCAAAATTCTGAAAATAGTTGATAATTGTCAAAAATTGTTGTTTTTTGAAAAATTGTCAAAAATTTAGAAAAAATGGTCAAAAATGGTCAAAAATTTGAAAAAATGGTCATAAATTATCATAAATTGTTAAAAATTGTCAATTATTGTTAAAAACTCTCAAAAATAGACATTTATTGCCAAAAAACTGTCCAAAAAGGGTTAAAAATTGTCACTAATTTTGAAAAACAGTCAAAATCGTCAATAATTGTTAAAAATGGTCAATAATTGTCAAAAAATGGTCAATCATTGTCAAAACTTTTAGAAAAATTGTCAAAAATTTCGAAAAATGGTCAATAATTGTCAAAAATCGTTAAAAACTGACAAAATATTTGAAAAATTGTTAAAAATTCTCAAACTTGATCAATAATTGTTAAAAATGGTCAATAATTGTCAAAAAATGGTCAATAATTGTCAAAACATTTAGAAAAATTGTCAAAAATTTCGAAAAATGGTCAATAATTGTCAAAAATCGTTAAAAACTGTCCAAATATTTGAAAAATTGTCAAAAATGTCCAAAAATTCTGAAAAATAGTAGGTGATAGTCAAAAATTGTTAAGCTTTTTGAAAAATTTTCAAAAATTAAAAAAAAATAGTTAAAAATTTGGAAACATGGTCTATAATTGTCAATAATTGTCAAAATTTTTGAAAAAATGGTCAAAAATTAGCAAAAATTGTTAAAAATTGTCAATTATTGTTCAAAACTGACAAAAATGGACATTTATTGTCAAAAACTGTCCAAAAAGGGTTAAAATTGTCACTAATTTTGAAAACAGTCAAAATGGTCAATAATTGTCAAAAAATAGTCAATCATTGTCAAACCATTTGGAAAAATTGTCAAAAATTTCGAAAAATGGTCAATAATTGTCAAAAATCGTTAAAAACTGTCACTAATTTTGAAAACAGTCAAAATGGTCAATAATTGTTAAAAATGGTCAATAGTTGTCAAAAAATAGTCAATCATTGTCAAACCATTTGGAAAAATTGTCAAAAATTTCGAAAAATGGTCAATAATTGTCAAAAATCGTTAAAAACTGTCCAAATATTTGAAAAATTGTCAAAAATGTCCAAAAATTCTGAAAAATAGTCGGTAATTGTCAAAAATTGTTAAGCTTTTTGAAAAATTTTCAAAAATTTAAAAAAAAATAGTTAAAAATTTGGAAAAATGGTCTATAATTGTCAAAAATTTTGAAAAAATGGTCAAAAATTAGCAAAAATTGTTAAAAATTGTCAATTATTGTTCAAAACTGACAAAAATGGTTAAAAATTGTCATTATTTTGAAAAATGGTCAAATTTTGTCAATAATTTTGGGAAAATTGTCAAAAATTCTCAAAATTGATCAACAATTGTCAAAAATGGTCAATAATTGTCAAACTTTTAGAAAAATTGTCAAAAATTTCGAAATATGATCAATAATTGTCAAAAATCGTTAAAAATTGTCAAAAATGTTCAAAAATTCTCAAAATTCTGAAAAATAGTTGATAATTGTCAAAAATTATTAGGCTCTTTGAAAAAATTTCAAAAATTTAAAAAAAATGGTCAGAAATAGTCGAAATTTGGAAAAATGGTCTATAATTGTCAATAATTGTCCAAAATTAAAAAAAAATGGTCAAAAATTAGCAAAAATTGTTAAAAATTGACAATTATTGTTAAAAACTGTCAAAAATGGACATTTATTGTCAAAAACTGTCCAAAAATTGTCATTATTTTGAAAAACGGTCAAATATTGTCAATAATTTTGGGAAAATTGTCAAAAATTCTCAAAATTGATCAATAATTGTCAAAAATAGTCAATAATTGTCAAAATTGATCAGTAATTGCTATTTGCTGGATAAATTGGTGAGGAGGCCGAGCCTCCTTAGCCTCCTTCGAGGAGCCGCCACTGATAGAGGCTAATGACAATTTCCATGTCATTAAGGCACTCGTCGTCCCGTGGCCATGAAAATTTCCTTTCCTCAAGGGCGTACGATTAAAAATCCAAAAAGGGTCAATTTATTTATAAAAACTTCCAATCTTCATGGGCACACGGTAAATTTTTCATGAGGGAGTAATTTGTTTCTAAAAAATTTTTTTTTGGAAATAATCTAATTTTCAAGCTTAAACTTTCTTAGATCCCCTTGTATATTTAAATTACCTCCGTTCTATCTCAATTTAATCACAATTTATATAAAATTAGTATTTATCATTTTTTTTTATTTGAAATTTCGTACTTGTGAAAATAAAATTACGTCCCTTAAAAATGTTTTTTTTTCGACTTTTGCGACCCCGTTTCACGGACGAGATAAAAATATTCAAAGCATCAACAGGTGCGTCATTTATCTCTCCGTTTTCAGTTCCCCTAATGCTCCATTTCCGAACAGAGGCGTTCTCAAATATAGGAAAAAGGTGTAATAAATGAAAAATATTGTAATGCTTTTTCACTGTTCTAATTTATACAATAGAAATAACGATTGTCCTTTATTTATACACTTAATGTTTATACAGAGTGGTCCAAAGTTAAATGCAAGATCTTGGCCTCAAAATATTACGATCTCGTTCAACTTGCTTTAATAATATATTGATAATAAAAAAGATACAGGGTGGCAAAGTTGAAATGTAAAAATGTTTTTTCTCAGTAAATTGAAAGATTTTGGTTATACAGACGTAAACATTTGAAGATGGGATTTTAAGGCATGAGAAATCATAATATCACATCCGTTTCGATGTGTTTTCTAGAGGGCGCCACATGAGCTATGTTGTTGGTGTAATTGTGCCCTTGACATTTTATCGTTATCTATTTTTGCAACAAAAAGGTATACCTATCATCAGTGGCGGCTCGTGAACTTTTTAAGAGAGGAGGCTGGACATAAAAATTGTTGAAAACTGTCAAAATTTTGAGAAAATGGTCAATAATTATAAAAAAACTGTCAAAAATGGTTAATAATTGTTGAAAATTGTCAAAATTTTTGAAAAATGGTCAAAATTTTCGAAAAATTGTCAAAAACTCAAAAGTTTTAGAAAATTATCAAATATGGTCAATAATTATCAAAAATTGTCGAAAACTTTTGTTAAAAATGGTTATTGTCAAAAATGATCAATAATTGTCAAAACTTTTAGAAAAATGTCAAAAATTATTAAAAATTAGTCAATGAATGTCAAAAATGGTCAATAATTGTTAAAAATTATTAAAAATTTTGAAATATGGTCAACAATTGTTTAAAACTGTCAAAATTTTGAAAAAATGGTTAATAATTGTTAAATATTTTCAAATACTGTCAAAATATTTGAAAAATTGTCAAAATTTTGAAAGAATGGTCAAAAATTGTCCAATTTTTGTAAAAATGGTCAATTGTCAAAAACTTTCAAAAATGGACAATTATTGTCAAAATTCTGAAAAATTCTTGATAATTGTCAATAATTGTTGTTTTTTGAAAAATTCTCAAAATTTAAAAAAATTTGAAAAAATGGTCAAAAATTTGGAAAAATGATCTATAATTGTCAAAAATTTTGAAAAAATGGTCATAAATTGTTAAAAATTGTCAATTATTGTTAAAAACTGTCAAAAATAGACATTTATTGTCAAAAACTGTCCAAAAAGGGTTAAAAATTGTCACTAATTTTGAAAAACAGTCAAAATGGTCAATAATTGTTAAAAATTGTCAATCATTGTCAAAAAATGGTCAATCATTGTCAAAACTTTTAGAAAAATGGTCAATAATTGTCAAAAATCGTTAAAAACTGTCAAAATATTTGAAAAATTGTCAAAAATTCTCAAACTTGATCAATAATTGTTAAAAATGGTCAATAATTGTCAAAAAATGGACAATAATTGTCAAAACATTTAGAAAAATTGTCAAAAATTTCGAAAAATGGTCAATAATTGTCAAAAATCGTTAAAAACTGTCAAAATATTTGAAAAATTGTCAAAAATGTTCAAAAATTCTGAAAAATAGTTGATAATTGTCAAAAATTGTTAAGCTTTTTGAAAAAATTTCAAAAATTAAAAAAAAATGGTCAAAAATAGTCAAAAATTAGCAAAAATTGTCAATTATTGTTAAAAACTGTCAAAAAAATGGACATTTATTGTCAAAAACTGTCCAAAAATGGTTGAAAATTGTCATTATTTTGAAAAATGGTCAAATATTGTCAATAATTTTGGAAAAATTGTCAAAAATTCTCAAAATTGATCGATAATTATCAAAACTTTTAGAAAAAATTGTTAAAAATTTCGAAAAATGGTCAATAATTGTCAAAAATCATTAAAAACTGTCAAAATATTTGAAAAATTGTCAAAAATGTTCAAAAATTCTAAAAATTGATCAATAATTGTTGAAAATGGTCAATAATTGTCAAAAATCGTTAAAAATTGTCAAATTATTTGAAAAATTGTCAAAAATTCTCAAAATTGATCAATAATTGTCAAAAATGGTCAATAATTGACAAAAATCGTCAAAAACTGTCAAAATATTTGAAGAATTGTCAAAAATGTTCAAAAATTCTCAAAATTCTGAAAAACAGTTGATAATTGTCAAAAATTATTAAGCTTTTTGAAAAATTTCCAAAAAAAAAATGGTCAAAAATATTCAAAAATTTGGAAAAGTGGTCTATAATTGTCAAAAATTTTGAAAAAATGGTCAAAAATTAGCAAAAATTGTTAGAAATTGTCAATTATTGTTAAAAACTGTCAAAAATGGACATTTATTGTGTCAAAAACTGTCCAAAATGGTTAAAAATTGTCATTATTTTGAAAAACGGTCAAATATTGTCAATAATTTTGGGAAAATTGCCTGAATGTTAACGGTGCTCACTTTGAACACATGGTTAAATAGCAGTTTTTTCTTGTTAACAGTTGTATTTTTTATTCTTTAAAGAGTTTTTTTATCATAACACAATACGGGGGCATACGAAAAATTGAAAAAGGGCCTATTTTAAACAACGATTAAATAACAATGGAAGGCTGGTATCAAAGGCAAAGCAAAATGATTGAATAGAGATTTACCAGACCTTTCAAATGAGGTGAGACTTGATACCTAATGCCATTTGAAAAAATGTAAGGGGTATCTCCAGTAGGGAGGGGGTGAATCTGACGTTTATGACATTAGCGCCAAAAAGTGTCCCCCTCAAATTAAAAGTTGACGTGTTTCGGCATTTCTTTCTAATATGTCCCATTTTTGAAATATTAAGGGTGGGTCCTTTTCAAATGAACACAGTGTATATATCCAACTTTCTGGTACATATTTGTAATTAAACGAAAAACTTTTGAGTCGTCTTCAAAGAAAATCTTGGAAAATGACGATTCTAATAACCGAAATGGAAAGGATAATAATGTAGAGGACTCGACGTCGCTACGTCATAAGCCGTTTAGTTTGCTCTCTCGCTTTTCGGCAAAGACTCATCTGTTGCGCGTTTTATTGATTTATTGTAACAACCACTTCACACGCTGTTCTATATTTTATGCTGATAGAAGTTATTTATTTTTATAATAAAATCGTATTCTGAATAGGCAGCTGTCAACTCACTTTTAATACATGGAAATATACGGGGTGTTTTTAAAGTAATATTAAATATTGTTGTGGGCGATTCGTCGTTCACTTTTAAGACGAAAAGTTCCTATAAACATGTGTGATAAATTTTGTCGTTTATGAGAGTTTTTTTTGTAAACACCCTGTATATGTTTCCTAATAAAAACAAATTTCTAACTTTAGAGACCTATAGAAAGTATGGTTGTTCCAAAAGAAATTAAATAGGCTAGTTAAAAAGTTATGAACATTTTTATATCGAAATCGTTATTTATTTCATACACTCTGTATATATGGAGAGCTTGTGAATAATTATTTATTTATTTGGAAGTTGGAAGAATATAGTCTAGTTAAAAAAAAATTGCATCACAAATCTTCTATGAATATCTGTATACAGGGTGAGTTAAAAAAAGAAAATTATAATTTTCTCATTTTTTAAGGAAATACAATTATTTCGGATGCTTTGTTTAAAACACTCTGTATATGTTGGTTGTAAATAATTGAAATACGAAGAAGAGTTAATTTTGTATGAAATGAATTCCTTTAATCAGAAATTATATAGGCTAGTTAAAAAGTTATGACCATTTTTATATCGAAATCGTTATTTATTTCGTACACTCTGTATATGAAGAGCTAGTGAATAATTTTATTTATTTGGATGTTGGAAGAATATAGTCTAGTTTAAAAAAAATTGTATCATAAATTTTCTATGAATATCTGTATACAGGGTGAGTTTAAAAGAAGAAAATTATAATTTTCTCATTTTTTAAGGAAATACAATTATTTCGAATGCTTTGTGTAAAACACCCTGTAGATGATGGTTGTAAATAATTGAAATACGAAGAAGAGTTAATTTGATATGAAATGAATTCCTTTAATCAGGTGAAATCCGAAGTAGAGAATAAAAAAAAACAAAAAAAAAGATGCAAAGAAACTATCAAAAATACTCTCACAGAACACCAACTAATTACAGAGTGATTACAGAGAGTTTCTACCAAATAGAGATAAACGTTGTGAATAAACATTCTACAACTGGTTAATTAACCTATTTTACACGTTTAATCAAAGAGATCCGGTCCTCGTCGCCTTGTTTGGTCAACATATCATTAAGTAATTTCTTTAATGGTTTCACCACTATGTTACCAAGGTAATTTCCAGTTTAAATCAACTAGAAATTTTCACGTTACGTTTTCGATTTATTATAAAAATAATACCTCAAATACCAATAAAAATTCAAAAACAAAACATCCTTCCAACTTTTTCTTCCGAAAAACGATTTTTATTCCATCACCACAAATACTTTCGTCCATCTATCGCATGTCGCGTTACTGCCGGTCACAGAGTAGGGGTAAAGTGAAAGGCGCAAGACCAATATGGTGGCGCTTATGGCTCGCATCAGCTGACCGTGTAGCCTTTATATTCTCACTTATTCGTGCAAGTGCTCCGCGGTGTTTGTGTATTTTGATCAGTGTATTGATGTAAATGTTGTTGTTCACTTAATCGACAGCGATACAGCTGATAAGTCAAATAAACCATAAAAACCAAGAAAAAACATTGAGTGTTTTTATGAAACCACGATGCAAGTGAAACTTTTTTTCGGTTTGTAGGCAATTAACTGAAAATTATTCTATTTAGGGTATTAAAATCGCGTTTTTAATTTTACTGAATACTTGAGAGAAGTATTTAATCTTGAAATGAAAAATGATAGAAACATACCTTGTTTATACATTATTTACTTGACATAGTTATTGTTAGAATAATTAAAGTTCAAAATGCTTCAATGATTTAAATAAATATTGTTTACAGTTTTTAACATGCGTCTATATCATCTTAATGATTGTATTTATTATGTATTCCGTATTCTAATACGCAGATTGAAATTAAAATGTATAGTTGGATATCCTGTCTACTATTGATTTCTCATTATCATTCCCATTCTCCAATTATTAAGTTAAGCTTAGTAAGGCGATTTTAATACCCTAAATTGAATAATTTTCCAAAAACGTTCAGTTAATTGCCTAAAATAGTTTCATAAAGCCACACAGTTTTTTTGAAGTGAAAACTTCTTTTGGCGCACCGCACACAGATTTTTCCGTAGGTATATGGAGAGGTGGTCCTGTTTGTGAAATCGTAGTACAGTAGGACACCTGAAAGTTTGAGAACGTTCAAGCCCTCGATGCGCATTCGTCGTGCGGACAGACTGTCCAGGAGCAGTCAGTTGCTGTGAGAAATTCAGCGAGTAAACATCTACGCACAGTCTAGGAAAAATTATTAATAAAATAATGGAGTTTCAATCAATAAAAATCTAACCTAGTCTGTTTCACCAACTAAATTTTAAAAATTAACTCAAATACTAATAAAAATCTAGTTACCCTTAACTAAATTTTAAAAATTGACTCAAATATCAATAAAAATCTAACCTAGTCTGTTTCACCAACTAAATTTTAAAAATTAACTCAAATGCTAATAAAAATCTAGTTACCCCTAACTAAATTTTAAAAATCGACTCAAATATCAATAAAAATCTAGCCTAGTCTGTTTCACTAACTAAATTTTAAAAATTAACTCAAATACTAATAAAAATCTAGTTACCCTTAACTAAATTTTAAAAATTGACTCAAATATCAATAAAAATCTAACCTAGTCTGTTTCACTAACTAAATTTTAAAAATTAACTCAAATACTGATAAAAATCTAGTTACCCCTAACTAAATTTTAAAAATTGACTCAAATATCAATAAAAATCAAACCTAGTCTGTTTCACTTACTAAATTTTAAAAATTAACTCAAATACTAATAAAAATCTAGTTACTCTTAACTAAATTTTAAAAATTGACTCAAATATCAATAAAAATCTAACCTAGACTGTTTCACTAACTAAATTTTAAAAATTAACTCAAATACTGATAAAAATCTAGTTACCCCTAACTAAATTTTAAAAATTGAATCAAATATCAATAAAAATCTAACCTAGTCAGTTTCACTAACTAAATTTTGAAAATTAACTCAAATACCAAGAAACATTAGGATACCCCCAACTAAATTTTAAAAATTGACTCAAATATCAATAAAAATCTAGTTACCCCTAACTAAATTTTAAAAATTGACTCAAATACCAATAAAAATCTAACCTGATCTGTTTCAATAACTAAATTTTAAAAATTAACTCAAATACCAATAAAAATTTACCTACCCCCAACTAAATTTTAAAAAATAACTCAAATACCAATAAAAATCTAGCCTAGTCTGTTTCACTAAATAAATTTTAAAAATTAACTCAAATACCAATAAAAATTTACCTACCCCCATCTAAATTTTAAAAATTAACTCAAATACCAATAAAAATCTAACCTAGTCTGTTTCACTAACTAAATTTTAAAAATTAACTCAAATACCAAGAAAAATTAGGATACCCCCAACTAAATTTTAAGAATTGACTCAAATACCAATAAAAATTTACCTACCCCCAACTAAATTTTAAAAATTAACTCAAATACCAATAAAAATCTAGCCTAGTCTGTTTCACTAAATAAATTTTAAAAATTAACTCAAATACCAAGAAAAATTAGGATACCCCCAACTAAATTTTAAAAATTGACTCAAATATCAATAAAAATCTAGTTACCCTAACTTAATTTTAAAAATTGACTCAAATATCAATAAAAATCTAACCTAGTCTGTTTCACTAACTAAATTTTAAAAATTAACTCAAATACCAATAAAAATTTACCTACCCCCAACTAAATTTTAAAAATTAACTCAAATACCAATAAAAATTTAGCTACTCCCAACTAAATTTTATAAATGAACTCAAATACCAATAAAAATCTAACCTAGTCTGTTTCACTAACTAAATTTTAAAAATTAACTCAAACACTAATAAAAATCTAACCTAGTTTGTTTCACTAACTAAATTTTAAAAATTAACTCAAACACCAATAAAAATCTAACCTAGTCTGTTTCACTAACTAAATTTTAAAAATTAACTCAAATACCAATAAAAATCTAGCTACCCCTAACTAAACTTTAAAAATTAACTCAATATACCAATAAAAATCTAACTAACCTAACTAAAGTATAAAAATTAACTCAAATATCAATATTCCGCAAATAGTTTTGATTTCCTGTGATTATTCCCGACATAATCTCGCAAAATTCGAGTCGTCTATCAGGATCATCTTCTGGTAATTGATTTTGTATGGGTGAAATTTATGGCATTTTAAAATATTTTTGACAGAAGTACGCGAAATATTGCATGTCTCGGCCAGTGGTTTCGATGGCTGTTGGAGATTAACAATCATTTCAGCTAAAATATGAACTTTTACATCTTCCCCAATTTTTGGCCGCCAAGAACTTGGAGCGTCTTTTACCGAACCAGTTTCTTGATATTAACTTACGTAAAATTTTCTGGCGTTCAGGATAACGTTCATTGAACATACGAGCAGCAGAATGGTAATTTCTATTAGCTTCGCCAAAAATAATGACCGCTTCAAATTTGTCTTGTAAGGAACGAGCCATTGTAGACAATTTCGAGCTAAAATTTACTGTCAAACCTAAATGCAAAACATGACAGCAACAATCAACAATGACAATACGTAGTACACAAATTAACAGAAGATTGTTATAAACTGATATAACTTTTATTTTGAAACTATTGAAGGAATCTGGGGAATGTATTGAGCATAACAAGACCTTCAAAATGAGGTATTACTCGACCCACATTTACATTTAAAAAATATTCCAAATACCCGTCCATCTGTCACTTTGACATTCAGAGCTGTTATTGATTAGTTACAGAGGGGGACTTTATGTTCTCACTGTATGTAGATTTCCAAGGCATTATTGGCACTTGGTAGGTAATGTATTCTGATTGAGGTTAGGTTAGATTTATGACGATTTCACTAATTTTTATTGATTAAAAACGTTTTACGTCGCAACGCTGTTATGTTTTCACAAATTTTATTCTTCTCCGATTTTTCCATAATATAAGAAATATCAATTTAAATCATTAAAATAACAAAATGTACGCATTTACTTGACCTTCTTCAAAATTTGTTTACAAACAAATGATATGAATCGAAATTTAACAAGTTTTTTGATCCAATTTCCACAAATACACACTTACACACATATCACACTAACAAGAACGAACCACTATTTACACGGCAAAATTCTCGCGACTGAAAAATTTTTCCAATGCCTATTTATTTAAAGAAATAGGTATAGACACAATAAAACGCAGATAGCTATATTCTACACACCTATCTTATCGATACCCAAATAAAGACATCACTATTTATGACATCGCAGCAATATCGTTACGGGAATATTTCGTATACAGGGTGATTTAAACATATAGCACACCTAAAGTAAGCGACATTGTCAAAAATACTTATAAATAAATTAAAAATAGACAGAAAACAGACGTAAAACACAAAAAGTATCCCCTTTTGAAAGTTTTATTGTACGCTTATGGTGAATTGAAATTTTAACAAATCAATTATACCCCTTTTAAAAATTATACCGAACGCCCCTGATTTAGAAGTAAAAAAAGGTGAGCGGTCGTCGCACCACCGACAGAAGCTTGCTTCTTATGCACAATAGAATGCGAGGTTGGGAAAACCATCAATAAAAATACGCGCAATAGAATGCGATGTTGGGAATTACATTAGGCCCAGTACGTTCTACTAAATTTTATTTTATATTTTATTGACCATTTTTTCCAGATTTTGTCAATTTTTGATAATTATTGACCATTTTTTCAAAATTTTAACAATTATTAACCATTTTTGACAATTATTGACCAATTTTGACAATTATTGATCATTTTTGACAATTTTTCAAAAATTTTGACCATTTTAGACCATTTTTCAAAATTCTAACAATTATTGACAAGTTCTGACAATTATTGACTATTTTTGACAATTTTTCAAAAACTTTAACCAAAATTTTGACAATTTTTAACAATTATTGACTATTTTTGACAGTTTTTTATAATTATTGAATCTTTTTTCAAAATTTTGACAATTTTTGACTATTTTTCATAATTTTTACAATAATTGACCAGTTTTGACAGTTTATGACAATTATTGACAATTTTTCAAAAATTTTGACTATTTTTAACAATTGTTGACCATTTTTTCAAAATTTTAACTATTTATTTTGACTATTTTTCATAATTTCAACAATTATTGACCAGTTTATGACAATTATTGACAATTTTCAACAATTATTCACCATTTTTTCAAAATTTTGACAATTTTTGACCATTATTCAAAATTTTAACAATTATTGACCATTTTTGACAATTTTTCAAAAATTTTGACAATCATTGGCCATTTTATTTAAATATTTAACAATTTTTGACCATTTTTGACAGTTTTTGACAATTCTTGACGATTTTTGATAGGTTTTGATAATTATTGACCGTCTTTGACCATTTTTGATAATTTTTCAAAAATTTTAACCATTTTTCAAAATTTTTGACAATTATTGACCATTTTTTCAAAATTTTTATAAATATTGACCATTTTTGACAATTTTTGAAAATATTTGGCAATTATTAACCATTTTTTCACAGTTTTTGACAATGATTGACCATTTTTCCAAATTTTAACAATTATTGACAATTTTTGAGCATTTTTGACAGGTTCTGACAATTATTGATTATTTTTGACAATTTCAAAAAAAAATTAGAATTTTTAACAATTAATGACCATTTTTGACAGTTTTTTATAATTATTGATCATTTTTTCAAAACTTTGAAAATTTTTGACCATTTTTGACAATTTTTCGAAAAATTTGACCATTTTTCACAAATTTTCGCAATTTTTGAGCATTTTTTCAAAAATTTTGGCAATTTTTGAGCATTTTTTCAAAAATTTTGACAATTTTTGACCATTTATTCAAATTTTAACAATTATTGACAATTTTTTTAAATTTTAACAATTATTGACCATTTTTGACCAATTTTGACAGTTTTGACAATTATTGATCATTTTTGACCATTTTTCCAAATTTTAACAATTATTGATAATGTTTGAGCATTTTTGACAGGTTCTGAGAATTATTGATTATTTTTGACAATTTTTTAAAAAATTTACAATCTTTAACAATTAATGACCATTTTTTCAAAAATTTTGACAATTTTTGACCATTTATTCAAATTTTAACAATTATTGACCGTTTTTTCAAATTTTAACAATTATTAACCATTTTTGACCAATTTTGACAGTTTTGACAATTATTGAACATTTTTGACCATTTTTCCAAATTTTAACAATTATTGATAATGTTTGAGCATTTTTGACAGGTTCTGACAATTATTGATTATTTTTGACAATTTTTTAAAAAATTTACAATCTTTAACAATTAATGACCATTTTTTCAAAAATTTTGACAATTTTTGACCATTTATTCAAATTTTAACAATTATTGACCATTTTTCCAAATTTTAACAATTATTTACCATTTTTGATGTTTTCAAAAATTTTGACCATTTTTCAAAAATTTTGACAATTTTCAATAATTATTGACCATTTTTGACATTCTATTATAATTATTGACAATTTCTCAAAATTTCAACAATTTTTGACTATTTTTCAAAATTTTAACAATAATTGATCATTTTTGACAGTTTCTGACAATTATTGACCATTTTTGACAACTTTCGAAAATTTTGACAATTATTGTAAAATTTTTCAAAATATTAAGCAATTTTTGATCATTTTCAAAATATTAACAATTATTGACCATTTTTTACAGTTTCTAACAATTATTGATCATTTTTGACAGTTTTTGACGATTTTTGATTGGTTTTGACAATTATTGACCGTCTTTGACAATTATTGACCATTTTTGATAATTTTTCAAAAATTTTAACTATTTTTCAAAATTTTTGACAATTATTGACCTTTTTTCAAAATGTTTACAAATATTGACCATTTTTGACAATTATTGACCATTTTTCCAAATTTTTGACAATTTTTGAAAATATTTGGCAATTATTAACCATTTTTTCAATATTTTGACAGTTTTTGACAATTATTGACCATTTTCCAAATTTTTGACAATTTTAAAAAAAATTTAACATATTTGGCAATTAGAGAGAGGCGCGCGATACTCTCTGTATGAGAGAGAAAGCGATAGAGAAGCGTGCCGTTGTGTAGCCTACGAAAAAGAGAAGAAGAAGGCGACCGAGAAAGAGAGGGGAGAGAGTTAGCGGAGCAGGCGGCCGAGAAAGAGACGAAAAATGAGTCATCGCGTGACGAACGCTTTTTCGTAACATTACACGTTTCACGAGTTCACTAGCCTTCCCAAAAGTCCTATGTCGTGCAATAAGTAGCAAGCTTCAATAAATCCCTTATAAATAAATAAATTCTATCCAAAAAGAGTCCATCAGCACGCACATGATATAGTCGAGGCAAAACACGTCACATTAGAATGTCGCATGTCGGTAACGGTAACGCGTTGACCTTATCAAAAACAAACGTTATAGGTTATAGTTAGGAAGCAAATCGCTTAATAGAGTGCTGAAACTTACCTTTGATCTTGGTTTTGGTAGTCGTCGGCATGGCGCCAACCGAAGATTTGGATACGCGACCTTTTCCTTGTCGAGGGTCCTGGGAAGATTCCCTGTGGATGTGCTCCAACAAAGCACTCGGGGAACAACCCATTCCACCTGACACGTGCGGTCGCTTCACCGCCTTTAATGGCGTCGCGAAAGTCTTGAAATAATAAAGAAAATAAAAAATTAAATACCCAACAAAAAAAAATATTTTAAAAATATTTATGGGTATGCGTATATTATACAGGGTTAGTTTAAAGTATGGAAACATCTGTATATCTGACAAACGGAAAACGATAAAAATAAGATTTCAACGCATGTTGCAAGGTTGCCATAGAAGCATATTTTCACGTTGCGACAAAACTTACAGGGTGGTCCTGAAAAGCGTAGTGACTGTACTGAACGATTTTTTAACTGGAACACCCTGTATATTATATCATTTTATTATTCCTTTCGTCTTCTAGATTAACTTTGTTATAAGGTACACCCTATGTCCAAATTCTATGATAACGCAGATATCGGCAATTACATAATAACTAATTCAAGTGTGTAAAAATCTAATGGCTGAATATGCTATTAGGATTACGACTTAAACCAAAACTTATATGTCAGTCATATTACATGAAAACGTCAAGATATAATAATTGTGGAGTCGTGGAAAGAATTTACAAGAAATTTATATTAATATAGGTGTGTTTTCAATGTGTGTGAGAGAAGAATGTCGCAAAATCTAACATTGCGTAGCAGTTATAATGGATGTTTATAAAGCAGTTATAATATGACAATAAAACCAGTGCAGTACTGACCTGAACACTTCTTTAAAAATTCATAACTGGTTTTTGGTAAGAGAACGCCAATTTTTTCTTTCATTTTCTTGTTCAGCGACCTCGAATTAATTTTAAAAAAAATATTTCAACAAAATCCGTGTTGGTTCACTAAACTAGATTTTTTCCAAAAATTGTATTTTCTGATGAGGCAACGTTTTGCCTCAACGGAGAAATATATAGACATAATTGCCGGATTCGGTCTAGACGTAATCCCCGTTGGATGAACGAGAGACACTCGCAGTGGCCGCAGAAAATAAAATGTTTGGACGGGGATTATTAATAATCACATAATCGGACCTTTTTTTGTAGAAAGTAATTTAAATGGTAACATATATCTCGACCTGATAAGAAATAATATTGTGCCAGCTATAGCAGCCATATTTCCCAATCCTAACAATCCCATGTTACCTTCTGATGACATATGGTATCAACAAGATGGTGCTTTTCCCCATTACAACCTCGCTGTACGTACTTATCTGGATACAGTGTTTTCACAGAGATGGATAGGACGTCGAGGAGCGATAGAATGGCCGGCTCGGTCACCGCACTTGACCTCATTAGATTTTTTTTTGTGGGGATACTTTAAAAATGAAGTTTACAAAAATAGACCAGTTGAACTACAAACTCTACAAAATAGTATTTTCGAAGAGATAAACTTGATACCACACACACATATATTTACGTGATACTTACATTAATTGCAGTCACTACCCTTTTCAGGACCACCCTGTAAGTTTTGTCGCAACGTTAAATGAAAACCTTGCAACATACGTTAATATGTTCTTTTTTAACGTTTTCCGTTTGAGAGATATTCAGATGTTTCCATACTTTAAACTAACCCTGTATAAAAATTCGACTACTTGATAATAAAACTTTATTGGTACACTCTGTATACTAACGTTTCCTACTCAAAAAATATTTCGTTTACAGACTTTATTTACGAATACAATTTTCCATCAAGAAAAATCCTCCTACATATTTAAAAAAAAATAACCCATTTTTCAAAGTAATTTATTTCTAATCAAGAAGTAATTTAAACCTTTACGGTATTTCATCCTGAAAATGTATTTTCCATTCCGACTACGTTGACACGTCGAGAGCAAGAATAATTTTTATCTAAATTCCACTTAATAAAGTTGATTTATACAGTTTTTAGTATAAATGTAAAATTGAAACCACTAATAGTCCAGGCAACGAAGGAAAAATAGCGGAAATAATTCATGTAGAAGCCAATTTTTGCACACTTGTAGGGGAAGGTGTCCTTAACAACAATATAAAAGTACTGAAGGTTGGGGGTGAAGCTAAGGGTGGGTGGGTCTCTAAAGGTTCATTTTTTTGTTAATAACTCGAAAAATACTGCCTCTAACGAAATTGTTATTTGTGTATTTAGAGCGTAAAGTAACAGATTTTGAGAAAGAATGTTGCCGTTGTTGTTTCGAAAGCGGCAATTTTACTTTACGCTCGAAAAACACACATATTTTTTTCTACAGTCACCCTTTACAGTTTTTTATATTATCTTAGGTTATAATAGGAGTGCTAGAATAATCGTCATTTTCGCTATTCATCATGATTAACCTTAAAGAGATCTTCAGACTAGGGATGTTAAAAAATAATCGATTTTATAAATTACGTGTTTAAATCGATTTTCGGAAACGGCTCGTATTATTTATCGACTATTTTTCAAAATTTTGACAACTTTTGACGATTATTGACTATTTCTCAAAATTTTGACAATAATTGATCATTTTTCAAAATTTTAACAATTATTGACCATTTTTCTTTTCAAAATTTTAACAATTATTGACCATTTTTCCAAATTTTCTGATAATTTATGACAATTTTTCAAAATGATGACAATTTTTAACAATTTTTGACAATTATTAACTATTTTTCAAAATTTTTAACAATAATTGTCCATTTTTGACCATTTTTGATAGTTTTTGACAAATTGGCCATTTTTGACAATTTTTCAAAATTTTTGACAATTTTTCAAAAATTTCAACAATTTTTCAAAATTATTGACGATTTTTTATAGTTTTTGACAATTATCGACCATTTTCAAAATTTTAACAATTTTTGACAATTATTGACCAATTTTGACAATAATTCTCCATTTTTGACAGTTTTTAAAAATAATTGACAATTTTTAACCGTTTTTGATAGTCTTTGACCATTTTTGACAATTTTTCAAAATTTTTGACCATTTTTCCTTATTTTTGACCCTTTTTGACAATTATTAAACATTTTTGACAATGATTGACCATTTTGACTGTTTTTCAAAATTAGTGACCATTTTTCCAACTTTTTGATAATTTTTGACAATTTTTCAAAATGATGACAATTTTTAACCATTTTTGACAGTTTTTGACATTTTTTGACCATAATTGTACATTTTTAACAGTTTTTAACAATAATTGACAATTTTTAACCATTTTTGAGTTGAGTTGAGTTTTTGACCATTTTTCAAAATTTTAGACCATTTTTCAAAATTATTGACCATTTTTGATAATTATTGACAATTGATGACAATTATGGACCATTTTTCCAAATTTTTTACCATTTTTGACAATTATTGACCATTTTTGGCCATATTTCAAAATTTTTGGCAATTTTTCAAAATTATTGACGATTTTTGATAGTTCTTGACAATTATCGACCATTTTCAAAATTTTTAACCGTTTTTGATAGTTTTTGACCATTTTTGACAAGTTTTAAAAATTTTAGACCATTTTTCCAAATTTTCGACCATTTTTGACAATTATTGAACATTTTTGACAATGATTGACCATTTTGACTGTTTTTCAAAATTAGTGACCATTTTTCCAACTTTTTGATAATTTTTGACAATTTTTCAAAATGATGACAATTTTTAACCATTTTTGACAGTTTTTGACAATAATCGTACATTTTTAACAGTTTTTAACAATAATTGACAATTTTTAACCATTTTTGAGTTGAGTTTCAGTTTTTGACCATTTTTGACAATTTTTCAAAATTTTAGACCATTTTTCAAAATTATTGACCATTTTTGATAATTATTGACCATTTTTGATAATTATTGACAATTGATGACAATTATTGACAATAGATGACAATTATTGACAATTGATGACAATTATTGACAATTGATGACAATTATTGACAATTGATGACAATTATGGACCATTTTTCCAAATTTTTGACCATTTTTGACAATTATTGACCACTTTTGGCCATATTTCAAAATTTTTGACAATTTTCAAAAACTTTAACAATTTTTGACAATTATCAACTATTTTTCAAAATTTTTAACAATAATTGCCCATTTTGATAGTTTTTGACAAATGTTGGCCATTTTTGACAATTTCACAAAAATTTTAACAATTTTTCAAAATTTTTAACCGTTTTTCAAAATTATTGACGATTTCTGATAGTTTTTGACAATTATTGACCATTTTTAACAATTTTTGAAAATGTTGGAAGTTTTTCAAAAAAATTTAATAAATTTTTGACAATTGACCATTTTTGAAAATTTGTGACCATTTTTGACAATTATTGACCATTTTGACAAAAATTGTCCATTTTTAACAGTTTTTGACAATAATTGACAATTATTGAACATTTTTGACCATATTTCAAAATTTTTGACAATTTTCATATAATTTTATTTAATTTTTAATCTGATAAATTGTTAAATATTCAACAATTGAGTTAATTCGGAGGGCGTGGTTTGATTAAATAAGCTAGCGAAAAAGATTCCTTTTTTGCGCTAGAACGTAAAGTAACAATCCTCGGTATTTGTCGACTTTACGATTTCATTTGAATATAGTAGTTAGTCATTTTACGCGCGACTGTAGAAAAAAATGTTTATATACTAAAATTCTCTATAAAAAAAGTTCTATACTCTTTTTCGCTTGGATTAATGCTTAAGGAGATATGGAGGGTGGAAACGGAAAATTTAAAAAAGTTTTCATTTAGACGTCAAAAAATAATAGTTCAATACTATTAAACGCTTTACAAAATTAGAAAAATTAATTTCCAAAGAGCAGACCGTCCAGAACAAACAACTACTTCTCGGGCTATATGCCCCGACAGATATTGAATTACACTTCTAAAGTAAACGGGGTTGGTATATCTGTTAAGATAGAACCAACCATTCTGGTTTGCGATTAGAAGGAATAACATCACTTGTGGACCGGTTTCGGCGTTTTGCTCCTCATCAGCACAAGGTAGATGCTATTCGTCCAGAAGCTCTGAGAGCATAATCCTGGACTAGAGACTACGTTGATACCACACCAATACATTAGCCTTAGTTAAGGAAATGCTAAGAGTGCGATATCAGCGACATCTCTACATCTAATCACAAACCAAAATTCTATATCGACAAAAAACCATCTCGGTTTTGTAGGTATTTACTTAACAGGTTGTCTTGTTGTATACAGCCAAAAAAAGCTTCTCGCCAGCCTGTTCAATATCCTCAGGTGATGCTGAGGGATCCTTGAATATTGCTGAAATATCTTGAGTAAGGCCAGGATTTACTGTGAAGAGCTTGGCGATTTCCACTTTCTTTCCATGTAGTATCGCCGAGGTGGTGTCGCATCCGGAGAAGCTATGGAGAAGGAGAATCGTTTTGGCGATTGGAAGTTCGCACTGAAAACAATTTGGTCTCCACATTCCCACGGCCTGACTTCATAAAGTACATATTGATTAATTGTGGTGCCAATTCAATGAATATGAAATTAAATTTTCCATTTTCACCCTCCATATCTCCTCAAGCATTGATCCTAGCAAAACAGTGTATAGAACTTTATAGAGAATTTTATGTAGATTAATTTTTTTTCGCTAGAGATAGTATTTTTCGAGTTATTAACAAAAAACGGAAAAAAGGTACCTTTAGAGACCCCCACCACCATAAGCTTCACCCCCCACCCTTCAGTACTTTTAGTATATTGTTAAGGACACCTTCCCCCATACAAGTGTGCCAAAATAGGCTTCTACATGAATTATTTCCGCTATTTGGTATTTTTCGGTCTTCGTTGCCTGGACTACTAGGCAAATGGATATCAATAATACACACTCAGATAGGGTGTTCAGGGTGTCCTGGAAGTTGATATTTTAAATTATGAAGTAGGTGTGGAATGTCTTTTTAACTTAATAACGCTATATCTCAAGAAAAGCAGAAGCTACAAATATGATCTATATGACATATTTTAGCTTAGATTTGGTACTAGAATCAAAGAATACACCGTTAAGTGGTGTATTCTTTGCTAGAAAAGAGAATTTTTTTTTAAATTCTACGTATCGAATTTCGAGAACATCCCCAAAATATTTACAGTATCCTTTCAAAATTAATTTTCCGTCCGCCTATGGTTCCTTGCCATAACGAATTATTGTTTTAATAACTATTACGATATTAATATATATATATATATATATATATATATATATATATAAAAATTCTTCGTTACATAATGATAATGTCAAAGTACAATCCTTGTAAGATTAATCAAAATCTTACGTATCACGAAAAAAAAACAAGATCGACAACTTGTTGATTGTTTTATTTTTTTTATTATTAAAAAAAGATGCAAAAAGTCTTGGGCGATGACTCATCATACACGCACGCGCACACACACACACACACACACCTACCTTGCGCTTGAGAAAATAAACTGATCCATCATTTCTTGTAAGCAGACACTTGATTGGATAAAGTGAATAATAAATTTCCACGTAAAAAAATAGACCAGTCGATAGTTTTTATATCGAATAATATCCAACAACAAAAACCGTTTTAACAAGAAAAGAAAAAAGTGATAATAAATAACCTCTCGAGACTCTAATTATGAAAATTATGAATCCCATTGGATATTCTAGGGATTAATAAAGCACTTTAATCGAAGGTCTAAAATAGAACATAAACCTCAAACTAGGTAGTCTATTTTAGTTGAGATGTTGAGAATGTGCACCTCCAGCTAAAACTTAAACTTTGAAATAATATCACAAACTTCAAGGATGCTATAACCCTTACATAACCTCACTTTATATCGATATCATACAAATTTCGTTAAAAATTATATTATGTACTTTATTTGTACAGGTAGGTAGTAGTTAGGAAAAGCACTTTTGGCTTTAAAAAAAAAGACTTGGATGGACACAAACAACACACTCTATAAAGGGACATAAAAGCACACTAAAGGGGTAAAATATTTCAAGTGTCTCATGGTGACCATTATAAGTGACATAGGTTTACGAGGATAAGGATAACTATAAACCCTCTTAGATTTCTTTTGTAAATCCTGACGATAAAAAAAATAAAAACAATTCTCCTTTTATCTACAGAAATGTTTTCCAATGTTTTTCGACCTCTGGGAAAAATCAAAATGGGAATTAAATCTCGAATCCGGAAAATTCGCGACCCTCGGAATTTTTTTAAGAAAGCTCTATTGCTATAAAACTTTGGGCATCCCCTAAAACTAAACACGCACCAACAAAATATACAGGGTGGCCAGAAGAAAACGAAACAGAGCCATTATAAGGAACTGCGTCAACGTTTAAAAAAAATGCAGAGACCTGACGATTTTTGATCAAAGGGGGACACTTTTTTCCTTCGCTACTTTCACCTCGAGATATTTAAGTGACATTAGGGGTCATTTTAATGTTTAAATTATGTTTAGTTGTTTACTTACTTCTTAGTTAAATTAAATGTTCAAATTGATAACCACCCACGTGTAATTTATTAAAAAGTATTAGGCCGAATTTTAAAATTTAAAGATTGTTGTAAAGAGAATTAAAAGGGCTTTAAAATGATACCTTACTCGACCCCTAATGTCATTTAAACATTTTGAGGTGATGCCTACCCCGGCTAGGGGGTGAGAGTAGCGAAGTCAAAAATACCAGAAAAAACTGTCCCCCTTTGATCAAAAATCGTCAGGTCTCTGCATTTTTTTTTAAACGTTGACGCAGTTCCTGATAATGTCTCCGTTTCGTTTTCGTCCGGCCACCCTGTATAATAATAGTAAAAAACACGAGGAACCGAGAAAAATTTGATTTTTATGAAATTTCGAGAAACTTTTGTGGGGAAATTTATTAGTATTTTCTTTGGGACCATTTTTTGAACTAAATTCGTGATTTAGAAAAAAAAACGTCGTGATTTAGCGATAATTTTATTTAAACTGTTTTATTTAAGGTAAGCTATGAAATAAATCTGAAACTTATTACAAATTCCGAGGGTCTCGAAGTTTAAATCCCAATTAAATTCAGTGGCGGCTCGTGGTTAATTTGATAGGGGGGTCATAGGTGATGTGACCAAAAACGGAACGCCACTGACCAGCCGCCCGGAGGCCTATCCGTCGTAGGCAGAAATTTTTCGAAAAACCACTCCCAATATCTGCCTAGAAGTCGTTAAAAAAGCAAAATTTGTGGAGTTCCTTTCCAAAGCCCCAGAGGCAAAAACATTTTTTGGGCCACGCTTGTTTTATATAAAAATAATGCTCTCTTAAAAAACAACCATATTTTATTAATTTCTATACATATAAAATACGACAAACTTAAATAAAATGATAATTAGTCTAAATCTTTCTAAAATTTAAGTGAAGCCTTCAATCTTTTGTATTTGCAACAACTTATTACGTCAAAACACAGCTCATTATTCTCATTATTTCGCTTCAAATGCTCTCCTTTAACCCTTCGTTAGGCGCGTGGTGTTTTGTCACTAGGTTGGTCGCGCGGGCTACAATAGTAGCCCATTTGAATTTTGACTAATCTTACTCTTAAAAATGAAAAGAATACAACCTTTTGTTAATATATGTTATATTATTACAGGGAACACAACAATATACAAAAAATATTGATCTATGGGCTTTAGAAAACGAAATATAAAAAAAATTGTTATTTCATCGCATACTCACATTAAAAAAAATTGATCTACTAAAAAAACAACGTTATTTTATTTATAAATAAAAACAACAAAATGTATGCTAAAATAATATAAAAAACAGATACCTAAATATAAACTGCAACAAAAAACATAACCTACACTGTACGAAAAATGAAATACAAAGTTGCAAAAAAAGGACAAAGTTTTAATCGGTCAGGCAGCCAACACAGACTTCTCTATAGTGTTCTTTGCACACCTGGCGATTACATTTGACACATGTTATTCTTGTAGATTTGTCCTTATTTCTTGGGCAAATGGAACAACGTCGAACACTATTATTTGGTCTAACAGGCACTTCTGGTACCAGTTTTTCTAGACCCAACAATTCTCGTGCACGTCTTCTTGTTGATATCGGTAAGACGGCCAAAGTAGATCTAAATTCGATTTGATCCTTTATAAGATTCCAAGCACAATTTTCTAAAAATTGTCTTCTAGTTATAGTTTCATCCAAATTGTTTGATTTATAAACGCTTAATGCATTTATTGCGGAAATATTCAATAAATCAAACAATATTACCATTGGCCAACGGCGGGTGTTCCTGGCTACATTATAGTTTTGGCAGAGTTGGTCGATTAAATCTACACCTACTTTTGTTTTATTGTACATTGTAATAATTTCCGGTTTTTGAGCATCACCCGTTTCTTCATCAATTGCATCATCATGATGCATACTAGAAAGCAATATGACGGCTTTATTTTTTTTGGTACGTAGGAAACTAAAGTGCATTCTTCCTGAAAGCCAAAAAGTGTAGTCTTCTCGCCTCTATTCTTACTTGGCAAAAATTGCGCAGGAAGTTCCCTTTTATTTTTTCGTAAAGTGCCGACGTAAGTTAGCTTCTTTTCATGGAGTAAGCTTTTTACCAAGGATAAACTTGTAAACCAATTGTCGCCGGTTATATTGCGATTAGTTCCTTTTACAGGCTCAGCTAAACGATGGACAATTGATTCGGCTGAATTTGGTAGCCTAAATGGACCCTCAGGTTGGGTGCCAACGTAGACTTCAAAATTAAAAGTATAAGCAGTTTTAACATCCACCAACGCAAAGACCTTAATCCCGTATTTAGCGGGCTTGCTCGGTATGTACTGCTTAAAACTACAGCGCCCTCTAAATGCTAAAAGCTGCTCATCTATCGTCAAATATTCGGATGCAACAAAATTATTTTGAAAAGCCGTCAGAAAAGTTTCAAAAAGCTCTCTTATAGGTGCCAGCTTGTCGATTTCTTTTCTTTGATCCCTATCTCTTATATCATCAAATCTTAGACAACGCGTGAGAAATCTAAATCGTTTTAAACTCATACACAGATAGCAGGCTTCTATTCCACTACCCTTAGAATTATCCCATATTTGATCGGCATTCTTTCTGGAGCTCCTCAGAGTTCCTATCAAAAATAGAATGCCGAGGTAAGCTCGGATTTCTCTTTCGTCGGTTAGTCTTGCATCACGAAGTCTTGTAAAATTAGTTTGTGTTTTTTTGATATAAATATTGGTAGAGGTGACAATAATTCGTATAACACTGTCATTTATAAATAATTTTAGGCACTCAGTATCTATCTTTGCATTTCGAGCTTCTCGTTTGGGGCCTGGTAAATGAGTTATAATATTATGTGATCTCGTACGAACTTGTAAATTTGGTGTTCTCTTTTTCCATTGTGTAGTTTGGTCTTTACCAACAAAGAAATTTTCAGCGGGATTCTCTTCCTCATCTTCAGACGAAGCGTCTTGTTCTGAGGCAGAATTATGATCGCTCTGAGTTAAAATATCTTCTTCAAACTCGCCTGGATCTTCATCTTCGGCATTTTCTTCCTCTCCACTCGAAACTTCTTCAAACCATTTCAACAAAACCTCTGGATCGTTTGTTCCTTCCACACGTCTTTTTTTAGCCAGCGACATGATGTTTTTTCTTTTCTCTGGGTCTAAAAATTTCAGTAAAATTATTAAAATATAAGTACTACATTAAGTACTAGGTGTTACTTACCAAAAAATATTTTTTTAAAACGAAAAAATTAAGGAAACACTAATAAAATGCTTTTATAAAAACTGTTACGACTTTTGTCGCGTGGGCTACACTCGTAGCCCAGTGACATTAATCTTCAAATATCTCGAACAGCCGTGCTTTATAGCGAGTGGGTGTTTACCGACTGTTAGATTCATGTTTCAACGACAGCTACTAAAAGGCGTGCGAACGTAGCGTCTCCCACCCTTTAATAATCTCGCTTCAAATTAGAGTGGGCTACGATCGTAGCCCACGCGCCTAACGAAGGGTTAAATCAAAATATAGCGCGGACTGCTAACTAGGGATGTTAAAAAATAATCGATTTTTATATAAATCGATTATAATTTTCTTGTAATCGATTTTTAGTTATCGATTTTTATAGTAATATTAATCGATTTTTAGTAAAGCGATTTTATAAATTACGTGTTTAAATCGATTTTCAGAAACGGCTCGTATTATTTATTGACCATTTCTCCAAATTTTGACAATTATTGACCATTTCTCAAAATTTTAACAATTATTGACCATTTTTCAAAATTTTAACAATTATTGACCATTTTTCAAAATTTTAACAATTATTGACCATTTTTCAAAATTTTAACAATATTGACCATTTTTAACAATTATTAACCATTTTGACTTTTTTTCAAAATTAGTGACTATTTTTCCAAATGATGACAATTTTTAACCATTTTTGACAGTTTTTCACCATAATTGTCAATTTTTAACAGTTTTTAACAATAATTGACAATTTTTGATAGTTTTTGACCATTTTTCAAAATTATTGACCATATTTCAAATTTTTCTAAAACTTCAACAATTTTTGACAATTATCAACTATTTTTCAAAATTTTGACAATTTTTAAAAATAATTGTTCGTTTTTACAGTTTTTGACAATTTTTGACCATCTTTGGTAGTTTTTGACAATCATTGGCCATTTTTTAGAAATTTTCAAAATTTTTGACAATCTTTCAAAAATTTTAACAATTTTTCAAAATTTTTGACCATTTTTACAAAATTATTGACCATTTTTGATAGTTTTTGACAATTATCGACCATTTTCCAAAATTTCAACAATTTTTGACAATTATTGACCATTTTTAACAATTATTGACCAGTTTTGACAATTTTTGACCATTTAAAATTTTTTTTTTAAATTCTTGACCATTTTTCAAAATTTTTATATACTTTTTGACAATTATTATCGTCCTTTTTTGACAATTATTGACAATTTTGGATAATTATTGACCATTTTTGACAAAAATAGTCCATTTTTAACAGTTTTTGACAATTATTGACAATTATTGACCATATTTCAAAATTTTTGACAATTTTCATATAATTTTATTTGATTTTCAGTCTAATAAATTGTTAATGAATGAATCTCTAAGGTTTATTATCGGAATATGAAAAGCATGTACTTTTTAAAATAATTTTTAAAAAATCGATGTTTTCGCAGAAATCGATTTATTTTTATTAAAATCGATTAATTTTGAATAAAGAAAAATCGATTCTTTTCCATTAATCTCACATCCCTACTGCCAACCCCTCTACTCATCTCTTTTCTAAGCGTGTATTAATCAACCGACGTAAGTCGATTCATCGTCGATATTATACCGGGCTTTTGACCCATCACATGTAAGCATGGGGCGTGTTTCTCTCACGCCGCAAAGATCGTCAGCGCTCGGCAAATTCCATTCCCATATAACACCTTGAGGTCAACGGTGGACACCAGCCCGCTTTCCAATTTTGGTTTTCGCCGAGTACTTGATGCTTGACGCGGAATAACGTTTACACGGGGGGTCTTGAAACGTTTTATTCAAGAGGAATACTATACTATGTGCATAGTAGGTATATTTTATTTTTTTAAATGCCTATTTAATTATTTTTTAAATTATTTTTTAATGGGAGGTCATTGCCCCAATGACCTAATGGAGGAGCCGCCACTGATTAAATTACATTAAGGTACGCCTGTTGTAGATTTTACCTGTAAATATACGTGTTATCCGGCTAGAAGTACCGAATATTGAAATATGTAAAGAAAATCTACAAAATTACTATTTCTTTCAAAATTTTATTTTTTCTCTCTCTCCCGTAATTGAAGTGGATATAATTCAATTACAAATCTTCTTTCTTCCTAACATCTAGTATACAATTGACATCGAAATGTTCCGTTTAAAATTTTAACATCAACAACTCGTATAATTCTATATTTCCCAGGATAAAGTTCTTGAATTCTTCCTCCAGTCCAAGTATTTCTTGGATCTGGATCAGCGACTATAATGACATCGCCAATTTTCACTGTTCTTTTAGAAGTTGGCCATTTTTCTCGTTTAACTAAACTAGGGAGTTACTCTTTTAACCATCTTTTCCAAAAGAGGTCCGTTAGTCTCTAGGCTGCTTTCCATTTTTTCATTAAACACAAATCATTCGTATTGGACTTTGCTGGAATGTATGCTAAGTACTCAGGACCTATTAAGAAATAGCTTCTGCATCTTCATGGTCGAGCGATACGTACGTCAAAGGTCTTCTGTTAATGATATTTTCAACTAGGGTTGCGCGATACACTAGAAAGTATCGATATTAGGTATCGATACGGATCGGAACGTAAAGTATCGATACAGTAGAATATCGAATATTAATTTATCGATACTCGAAGTATCGATACGTTAACGATCCGAGATTTTGCTAATTTTGACGTTTTTTCGGTAAAAAACACCTTTTTGGGGGGGGGGGTGGAAAAAGACATTATTGCGATTTCCGGCCAAAGTTGAGTTCCTAGAATAAAAAGTTGATCATAAAAGTTGTAGATCTTGAGAAAATCTACAACTTTTTCATTAGTGACTTTTTCACATAACCTCAAAATTAGCTCGAAAAACGCAAAAAACTGCATTTTTCGTTTTTTATTTTTGGTTTCGTTAAAAAGTGTTCGATTTTGATGAAAATTTAGTAGAAGGTAGTCACATAGTCACAAACCATGAAAAAAATTTCAAATTGAAATATTGGAAATTTTTCGAGTTATAACGTTTTTTCGGTAAAACACACTTTTTTTGGGGGGTGGCAAAAGACATTATTGCGATTTCCGGCCAAAGTTGAGTTCCTAGAATAAAAAAATGATCATAAAAGTTGTAGATCTTGAGAAAATCTACAACTTTTTCATCAGTGACTTTTTCACATAACCTCAAAATTAGCTCGAAAAACGCAAAAAACTGCATTTTTCGTTTTTTATTTTTGGTTTCGTTAAAAAGTGTTCGATTTCGATGAAAATTCTGTAAAAGGTAGCTTTGATAGTCACAAACTATGGAAAAAAAATTAAAATTAAAATATTGGAAATTTTTCGAGTTATGACGTTTTTTCGGTAAAACACACTTTTTTTGGGGGGTGGAAAAAGACATTATTGCGATTTCCGGCTAAAGTTGAGTTCCTAGAATAAAAAAATGATCATAAAAGTTGTAGATCTTGAGAAAATCTACAACTTTTTCATTAGTGACTTTTTCACAAAACCTCAAAATTAGCTCGAAAAACGCAAAAAACTGCATTTTTCGTTTTTTATTTTTGGTTTCGTTAAAAAGTGTTCGATTTTAATGAAAATTTAGTAGAAGGTAGCTTTCATAGTCACAAACCATGAAAAAAATTTCAAATTGAAATATTGGAAATTTTTCGAGTTATAACGTTTTTTCGGTAAAACACACTTTTTTTGGGGGGTGGAAAAAGACATTATTGCGATTTCCGGCCAAAGGCGAGTTCCTAGAATAAAAAGTTGATCATAAAAGTGGTAGATCTTGGGAAAATCTACAACTTTTACATTAGTGACTATTCCACATAACCTCAAAATTAGCTCGAAAAACGCAAAAAACTGCATTTTTCGTTTTTTATTTTTAGTTTCGTTGAAAAATGTTCCATTTTGATGAAAATTTGGTAGAAGGTAGCTTTGATAGTCACAAACCATGAGAAAAATTTCAAATTGAAATATTGGAAATTTTTCGAGTTATGACGTTTTTTCGATAAAAAACACTTTTTTTGGGGGGGTGGAAAAAGACATTATTGCGATTTCCGGCCAAAGTTGAGTTCCTAGAATAAAAAGTTGATCATAAAAGTGGTAGATCTTGGGAAAATCTACAACTTTCTTCTACAATTTCGTCCCTTATTTTCGCAATTTCGACCAAAATTTTCAATAAATAACTTTTTCTAATCTTAAACCAAAATTTTGTCAAATTTTTCGCATTTTCGACTAAAAATCTGTCCCATCTCTCGCGTTTTTGATCAAAATATTGTCCTTTTTTTTCATATTCTCGACCAAAGTTTTGTCTCAAAACGTTTTCGCATCTTCGACCAAATGTTGGTCACATTTTTTTTGAATTTTCGACTAAAACTTTTGTCTATTTTCTCTAATTTTCGACCAAAATTCTGACCCACTTTTCGCATTTTCGACTAAATTAATGAATTTTTCGCATTTTAGGATCTTTACCTAAGTTGGTCTCATTTTTTCGTTAATTGTCCAAAACTCAGCATCCACAATTTTTTTGTATTTTCGACTAAAAATGTGTCCTATTTTTCAAATTTTTGATCAAAATTTTGTCCCATATTTTCGCATTTTCGACCAAAATTTTCAATAGATAACTTTTTCTAATCTTAAACCAAAATTTGGTCAAATTTTTCGCATTTTCGACTAAAAATCTGTCCCATCTCTCGCGTTTTTGATCAAAATATTGTCATTTTTTTTCATATTCTCGACCAAAGTTTTGTCTCAAAACGTTTTCGCATCTTCGACCAAATGTTGGTCACATTTTTTTGAATTTTCGACTAAAACTTTTGTCTGTTTTTTTGAATTTTCGACCAAAATTCTATCCCAATTTTCGCATTTTCGACTAAATTAATTAATTGTTCTCAATTTTGGCAAAAATTCTGTCCTATCTTTTAGGTTTTTTACCTAAATTGGTCTCATTTTTTCGTTAATTGTCCAAAACTCAGCATCCACAATTTTTTTGTATTTTCGACTAAAAATGTGTCCTATTTTTCAAATTTTTGATCAAAATTTTGTCCCATATTTTCGCATTTTCGACCAAAATTTTCAATAGATAACTTTTTCTAATCTTAAACCAAAATTTTGCCAAATTTTTCGCATTTTCGACTAAAAATCTGTCCCATCTCTCGCGTTTTTGATCAAAATATTGTCCTTTTTTTTCATATTCTCGACCAAAGTTTTGTCTCAAAACGTTTTCGCATCTTCGACCAAATGTTGGTCACATTTTTTTGAATTTTCGACTAAAACTTTTGTCTGTTTTTTTGAATTTTCGACCAAAATTCTATCCCAATTTTCGCATTTTCGACTAAATTAATTAATTGTTCGCATTTTTGGCAAAAATTCTGTCCTATCTTTTAGGTTCTTTACCTAAATTGGTCTCATTTTTTCGTTAATTGTCCAAAACTCAGCATCCACAATTTTTTTGTATTTTCGACTAAAAATGTGTCCTATTTTTCAAATTTTTGATCAAAATTTTGTCCCATATTTTCGCATTTTCGACCAAAATTTTCAATAGATAACTTTTTCTAATCTTAAACCAAAATTTTGCCAAATTTTTCGCATTTTCGACTAAAAATCTGTCCCATCTCTCGCGTTTTTAATCAAAATATTGTCCTTTTTTTCATATTCTCGACCAAAATTTTGTCTCAAAACGTTTTCGCATCCTCGACCAAATGTTGTTCACATTTTTTTGAATTTTCGACTAAAACTTTTGTCTATTTTCTTTAATTTTCGACCAAAATTCTGACCCACTTTTCGCATTTTCGACTAAATTAATTAATTTTTCGCATTTTTGGCATTTTAGGTTTTTTACCTAAATTGGTCTCATTTTTTCGTAAATTGTCCAAAATTCAGCATCCACAATTTTTTTGTATTTTCGACTAAAAATGTGTCCTATTTTTCAAATTTTTGATCAAAATTTTGTCCCATATTTTCGCATTTTCGACCAAAATTTTCAATAGATAACTTTTTCTAATCTTAAACCAAAATTTTGCCAAATTTTTCGCATTTTCGACTAAAAATCTGTCCCATCTCTCGCGTTTTTGATCAAAATATTGTCCTTTTTTTTCATATTCTCGACCAAAGTTTTGTCTCAAAACGTTTTCGCATCTTCGACCAAATGTTGGTCACATTTTTTTGAATTTTCGACTAAAACTTTTGTCTGTTTTTTTGAATTTTCGACCAAAATTCTATCCCAATTTTCGTATTTTCGACTAAATTAATTAATTGTTCTCAATTTTGGCAAAAATTCTGTCTTATCTTTTAGGTTTTTTACCTAAATTGGTCTCATTTTTTCGTAAATTGTCCAAAACTCAGCATCCACAATTTTTTTGTATTTTCGATTAAAAATGTGTCCTATTTTTCGAATTTTGGATCAAAATTTTGTCCCATATTTTCGCATTTTCGACCAAAATTTTCAATAAATAACTTTTTCTAATCTTAAACCAAAATTTTGTCAAATTTCTCGCATTTTCGACTAAAAATCTGTCCCATCTCTCGCGTTTTTAATCAAAATATTGTCCTTTTTTTCATATTCTCGACCAAAATTTTGTCTCAAAACGTTTTCGCATTTTCGACCAAAGGTTGGTCACATTTTTTTAAAATTGTTGACTAAAATTTTGTCCATTTTTTGGAATTTTCGACCAAAATTCTGTCCCACTTTTTGAATTTCCGACAAAACCAAGTCCCATATCTTCGCATTTTCGACCAAAATTTTAAACCAAAATCTTTTTCTAATCCTTAACGAAAATGTTGTCAACTTTTTCGCATTTCCGACTAAATTCTGTCCCATCTCTTGCGTTTTTGATGCAAATGTTTTCCTTTTTTTTAAAACTCAACCGAATTTTGTCTCAAAACGTTTTCGCATCTTCGACCAAAGGTTGGTCATATTTTTTTGAATTTTCGACTAAGCTAATTAATTTTTCGCATTTTTGGCACAAATTCTTTCTTATCTTTTAGGTTTTTTACCTAAATTGGTCTCATTTTTTCGTAAATTGTCCAGAATTTTTTTGTATTTTCGACTAAAAATGTGTCCATTTTTCAAATTTTTGATCAAAATTTTGTCCTTAAAACGTTGACGCAGTTCCTGATAATGGCTCTGTTTCGTTTTCGTCCGACCATCCTGTATAATAATAGTAAAACACACGAGGAGCCGACAAAAATTTGATTTTTTTAAATTTCCAGAAACTTTTGTGGAGGAGTTTATTAGGAAAATTCAAGTATTTTCTTTCGGACCATTTTTTGAACTAAATTCGTGATTTAAAAAAAAAACGTCGTGATTTAGCGATACTTTTATTTAATCTACTTTATTTAAGGTAAGCTATGAAATAAATCTGAATCCGAGGGTCTCGAAGTTTAAAGTATTAAAATACATTAAGGTACGCCTATGACCATTAATCATCACATTAAATTATAAAGAAGAAATTCACAATAATTTATAAAAAATATGCCTACGTAAAAAAATTGTATTTATTACTATTAATTCTTTCTAAAACCTGTTTCCATGTTTGTTATTTGGATTCGTATTTTTCATAGAATAGTATCATATTTTCTATACATTAAATGAACATTAAGGAAGTTTTATGAATATAAAAAAAATATTTTAAGTTATTGGAAAATACCAATAAACCTTTGATAGACAAAAATAAAAGTTGAACGATTATTTTGTTAGAGGATTTTACCTTTCCTTTTACGAATTTGCGAGATAATTTTTGTATGAATTTTAACCAAACAACCTTATAATTATTGTTTACATAAAAAATAAATATGTCAATTATCAAATTCTGTTTATTTATTTACGAATTCGACTGGTCTAACATACACCTACTCCTACTCGTGTAAACTAAAAATATTTTGAATAGGAACGAAAAAATGAAAAAAAAAAAAAAGTTAAACAGAATCTACGAAATTATCTTTAAGTATTATAAAATTGAAATACGTAAAAAGAGTAATAAATCATAATTTAGAAAGATTATATGCTCGCTATGATACGAAAATGTAAATAATCGAGTCTTAAAAACAACCGAGATGAAAATATTAATTTAGGTATTATACAAAGATATATCAACATACCTACCTCGATTTTTTTCTTCCTACAAAAGATAAATATTTGTTCGACACTCACACATTTTATTTCAACACACACGCACTAATTAAACTAACTATCAATTATTAACCGAAAATATTACTTATTTATTTTAAATATATGTAGGTGTACTATTATTATACATGTGATAGCATGTAAATTATCGCCGAGATCCTGTCTGTCTCTTTTTGAAGATTCAAATATACTGGCGGCTTCGGATGCGCCTGGTCGTCTACAACCCAAAGAACACGTGCGATTGCGTCAGACATTTACGATGTTGTCAGAAGATGGCGGAAGGTAACCGTACACTGTAAATAACACAGAAAAACCAAAACGTTTTTCCATACAGTGTTTGTTTTTACTGCAATAGTTGTTATAGAAAAAAAAGTGTGTAATAAATATCGTTTATTAAAAAAAAATAATAGAATATATTTAATTTTAACCGGTTACAAACATGTGCAAGCATTGCATTAACAACTGTTGATATTGGTTTTATTCATCTGAAATAATGTATCAACCACTTATTAGATCAATATTGAAGGAATCCTTTTAAGCTTTCATTGAAAATATATAGATGGTGCTATAAGATGTCGCAAAGTTTAAAAACTTTGGAATTTGACATAAGTATTTCGAAAATAATGAATACAATAAAAAAACCCTCTTTAATAAATAAATATATATTTTAAAAAATAATAACGAATATAGAACACGTCCCGCCATCTTTCGTCGATTTGTGTATATATATACAGAAAATAATGAAGAAGTTATAATATTTCCGCTTACTTGGTACTTTGTGTGGAGATGGCGCGACTAGTAACCAATTTCTACAGTGACTATATATAGTCACTGTATCGCAAAATTTAAAAACTTTGGAATTTGACATAAGTATTTCGAAAATAATGAATACAATAAAAAAACTCTCTGCATTAAATAAATATATATCTTTAAAAATAATAACGAATATAGAACACGTTCCGCCATCTTTCGTCGATTTGTGTATATATATACAGAAAATAATGAAGAAGTTATAATATTTCCGCTTACTTGGTACTCTTGTGTGGAGATGGCGCGACTAGTAACCAATTTCGACAAAATTTGAAATACCAATTTTGAATATTTTCACTGTGGGAATCGTAATCTCGAACATTAGTGTTGGATTTTTAGAATTTATAGTATTGCATAGTACGTTTAAGCCTTGAAATGAACAATTTTATTAAATTGATGAACTGACATTTTATTTTAATTAACCCATTAACGCCCACGATTTTTTTTTAAGAAAAAATGCGTTTTTTTTGCAGATCTTTATTGAAAATGATCTTTTAAACAAACTTTCAAATGTAACTGTATTTGACATATGTCAAATTAGTAACATATATATATGTACTCATATGAGTACAATGGGCACTACAGCGTAACTTCATAATGAAAAATAATTATTCTAAATGAAACAATTTAAAACAATCCCTCTCAATACAAAGAGTGACATTACATTTCTCACAGCACCAGCGAATTCGTTGATGGCATTTGACACATCTCAATTGTTTAGCCCGTTTTTTTGGAAAGTGTCCTCCTTCATGTCTTCTAACACTAAGTAAAGTTGTGCCGGCTGGTTTGTCTCTGGCTACAGTAGATTTAGCATAACAGGTCAAGTAATGTCTGACCAGAGTTTTTTGAAATTCAAGCAAAGGAATCTGCTGATCCACATTGCCAGTTGATATAACCTCCAAGCGTTAACAACTGCAGCGTTTATGAAATTGGTGAACTGTAACTGTTTAGTTGTTGATCATGTAGATCTACTCCGCCCATGGACTTGTAACTTTTAAATAATGCAGGTTGTGATATGTCAACTTTGCTCTTAGCTGCGGTCGACCAGCGTTTGTCAAAATTGTTCGCCATAGTTACAATGTTGTTGTCTTTCCATCGTACAAATAAAAGGCCACGTGTTTGTTCGTAATGGTGCTCGTAGTACCCTCTTTCTCTTTTTTGCAGTAACTTTTTGTTGGTGAGGGGGCACTGCTTTCTCCTGTTGTCTCTTATGGTTCCAGTAGCTCGAATACCTTTTTCTTTTAACGCTACTAACAGATCGTAAATCGTAAAAAAAGTTATCAAAAAACAACCTATGATCTGATGGTGAAGTCTACCATGTTGAAGACCACTCTGAATCCCAGCGGTACTCTTTCACTGTTTGGTTGAACATTTTTGGTACCACAGTAAGTATCCACAACATAGCAGTAACCGGTAGCACTGCATAGTAGCCAATTTTTGTAGCCAAAACGAACTGGCTTTCCTTTTATAAATTGCTTGGCTGTATGCCTTCCAAAAAATTTCACAATAGACTCATCGACACATAGGTCTTCATGGAATATTCCCCATTGTTGAAAGTTTTGGTTTAAACGATCTGCAAGCGGTCTAAGCTTTGCCATTTTATCAAGTCTGTCTAGCGTTGTGTTGTCTGCAAGGTGGATATATTTTTTTATTTCTAAAAATCGACTTCTTGACATAGCACCTGATACAAATGGTACTCTTAAGTCTTCGTCAAGACCCCAGTATGATCTTTCACTTGGCAATTGGTGATATCCAGTTAACAATAAAATTCCAATGAAAATTTTTATATCTGCTTTAGAAACAAAAAAGCTCTGGTTATTTTGTTGGGATGAGTACAAGTTAGTCTGTGTGACTATGTAATCAAAAACATCGTCGGTAAACAGCTTCTCAAGCACCTCAATTTCATTCAAATCTTCTAAGTCATGCCTCAACTTCAACTCGTTTATTATATCCGCTTGTGCTAGACATACAAATGTCGGTAAAAGCTTTGGTCCATTTAGGTTTGTCAGTATTTTTTATCTTTTGCAAATTTTGCAGTCTTATCGACAAAGATACAGCATCTTCATCTTCGTCAGAGGTATAATGTAGTTCTACTTCTCCTGCAACATCTGTCGGTGGCGCAAAAGTTCCTGGCACAAGATCTTCTTCTTGAATATCCTCCTCGTCAGTAACAACATCAGGATCTGGTGGAATTAGAATTACATCAATTTCATGTTGTGAAGTAGAAGCTTCGATATCCTCGAGAGCCGATGATAACCCTGCATATCTCCTTCCATAAAAGAGTCTCGCACTAATAGGACGAAAATCCTCATTACTATCCATACCTGTAATAAAATCATAATTTTTTTCAAAAAAAAACTCGATAAACATCTCATTTTAACACAATTATGTACATATTTATTTCAACAAGCTTATTTTGTACCAAAAAACCTAAATTCATTATAAAAATAATTGAGCAAACAACACTTACCATAAATAATTGAAGTCTTAGCAGGAAAAAATATTTTTATATGTGCTCGCCTCACAAATAACAAAGGAAAACAAACAGATACATCACATTTCTGAACAAAATGTTTAGTTATCAGTAAGAAAACTGTTTTAATTCCTCTGTAAAGAAGAATAAAACACTAAACTTTGAGTTATTTTCTGTTAGATGGCAATAGCAGGTCACTAAATTATTTGTACTCACATGGGTACAGTGGGCCTTAATGGGTTAATTGACTTATAAAAATTATTACATGTGTCAATTTTTAATATATGTCAAAATATGACAATAACAGAACCTCAAACCAGAGACAACCCTGAGACACCCAA
This sequence comes from Lochmaea crataegi, assembly GCA_947563755.1. Lineage (NCBI taxonomy): Eukaryota > Metazoa > Arthropoda > Insecta > Coleoptera > Chrysomelidae > Lochmaea > Lochmaea crataegi. Next base: position 9,479,160 of record OX387433.1, on the reverse strand, counting down.
GTGCATGCAACATTTTAGTTCACAATACTCCACTGGTCCATTATGTTGCAAGGTGTAGGTAGGTGGCGCACATGTAGAGGTAAGGAGGGTACGAGAGCTTATTTTCCCGACTCGGCACCCCCTTCCTAGAACTGTTTAAAAAAGAGCGCGAACTACGAAGCGATTTAAAAATTCGTTCGTAATACAGAGTTTTGAAAAATAATAAGACAAATCAACACAAAGAATTGTTTATTGATAAATATAGCGACAAATATGAAAGTGCGTAAACATTATTATAATTAAATTGCGGAATTTGAAGAAAAAAATACAAGTACACAAGTTTTCTTTCATGCATTTGATAGGTAGGTTATCAGAAATAAAATTAGACCGTTAACATACCTTCAATGCAAGATGCTCTTCATTTTTACTGTTCTCCAATGTTTCATTTACCATTTAGTTGTTGATGATTTTTTCCAAGTGTATTGCTAGGGAATAAACTCGGAACAACATCGATTCGCAGTTTATATGTACTCAAATTCAGGTAACTATCTTGTATTTCATTCCCACCGCTTCTTGTCACAATTTTGACCTATAAATGCATTAGAACTATTATTTTTTACTTTAAAAAGACCAAAAATATTCTTACTTTTTATCATTGGATGGGAAATAATGCATTTTCTCAACCTCTTCTTCACTATTTCCACACAGCAAACAAAGTTTTTGTGACATCTTAACTTCTAAACACTTCAAACTGGTCGGAATTCTAATAAAATTAAATAACTCTAGCAAAACAAAAAGTAACAAATAACGAGAAAAATAAAAATCAGATACAGAGCAACACAAACGTCAACCAAATATGGCGACAGGCGACACAGCAAATGTCAGATGGAATTTCAGCGCTGCAACCGCCACCTGCCTACACCTTGCGAGCTTTTAAACAAAGACATATTTATGCAGTTCCAATGTATCAGACAAAGGAGTCTTCTCATGTTCTCACCGAACTAATTTTCCTATGCACTTGTGCGTCTCAGGGTTGTCTCTGCTCAAACTAAAAGAATGACATGAGTGGTAATATTGAGATAATCCAACACTCCTCCTCACGAAGGTCGTGTACTATACTATATATCTATGTACTATATATTTATATGTTAGATCGTTACACCTTTTATCATTTTGTAATGTCAATGTTCACTGTTTAATGTCAAGTTCTGTTCTTGCTTAATAAAGCCTTTTTTTCGAAGGTTTCGCTTTATTTATTACAGGTCGTTCTTTCTTGCTACTGAATACCCATCATTTGTCTTAATCGTAGGTGCTTGGTTTGGTCAAAAAATCTGCTTCCATAGATTCAGTACATCGGTATTCAATTTGTATGTGTCCATTAGATATTACTTCTCTTGTAAAGTACTTTCGAATATCTATGTGTTTCGATTTTGAACTGACGATTGGATTTAACGCAAGACTCTGAGCAGCTTGATTGTCATTAGAAATTTTGATATTATCATGGCATACGGCTAAATCGTTGAGACGGATTGCTTCTTTGGCTGATTCAGTTAACGCCATGTATTCACTTTTTGCTGTAGACAATGCTACTGTTTTTTGTTTTTTAGCTTCCCAACTTTTAGGTCCACCAGCATATTTGAAGACATATCCAGTGTACGACTTCTTGGCAACTGAACAACTTGCCCAATCTGCGTCTGTTTGTACATAAATTTCTTCACCTATTTTCTTGTAATATAGGCTTAGGTCTTTGGTGCCCTGTAGATAACGTAAGACTCGTTTTGCTGCCGTCCAGTGTTCTTGACTGAATGCTTCTTCGATTATCTTAATCTTAAGCGTTGCTGGTGATGGTAGTTCATCTCTTGACTTGATTACTACACTTAAGTGGCAATGAGTACAGCATCATTATGCTTAACAAATCTGCATTGATTTTAATGTCCATTTCGTCTAATTTATCTACCGTATTAATAAATTTATTCAAATGATCACGGATATCACTGCAGTTATCATGCATTTTTTGAAGAATTAACTGCTTCAAAAGTGTTGCCTTTCGGGCAGGTCCCTTACTTTGGTAGCAATTGGTGAGTACCTCCCATACATCTTTGGATGTGTTGCAGAGTTTTTGATTTGTTTAAACTCAGAGGGCGAAATAATTAAAATTAATCCGGATTTTGCGTTCAAAACTTCTGTTTCCCATTTGAGAATCTCATCAGCAGTTGATCCATTAGCTGGCTTGGTAATTTTACCTGATACATATCCCCATAGTCCTGCTTTGGTAAGGAGAGCCTGAGCTTGGAATTTCCAGGTATAAAAATTTTCTATGTTCAGCGGGTCGATTAGGTGGTAGCTACTCATTTTGCTTCAGTAGACGTTTGATCTGGGCCCATAACCTTTTAGAATTTATAGTATTGCAGAGTACGTTTAAGCCTTGAAATGAACAATTTTATTAAATTATATAAATAATAATTAAAATAAAAAGTCAGTTCATCAATTTAATAAAATTGTTCATTTCAAGGCTTAAACGTACTCTGCAATACTATAAATTATAAAAATTAGCGATTCAAATTATTTATCTCACATTTTTTTACTAAAATCTGTTGCATAAATCCCCCATAAAAGTGGCCATTAATTAAACAAAGCGTCAGTATTCAAATTGATCAAAATAATTAAGTCCGAAAAAGTTATTCAGTAAATTATAAATGAGTACCTACTTGTACGTGTTTCTTCTTCAATTCTACAGCTTAAATATCGAGCATTGTGTGTATAAAACTTTTTAATCATGTCTAAAGCTGCACGAAGATTCGTTGAATTTACTTTAGCGAAGCCTGGATCCATTTTATACTCACAATCACTTTAAAATATAATAAAACACAATTCTCTCAATATCATGAAAAGGTAGTTATTTAACTAGGTATGCTAATTTTTAATTTTAACTAAGAAATCGATATCAACGATGAGAAATGAGAACTAGGCAAAGGAACTCGGTAACTGTCAATTTCTTCTTCTTTTTATTACCGTATAAGGCCTTTTTACTCTAATTTATGGAAGCGGGATATTTTAATGGACTTAAGTGTGAAAACATAATTGTAATACTTTCGGTGAATTATTGCGTTAAAATTGGTATAAATAAAATGATTTAGTTTACAGGGGGATATTGATAAATAGCTTATGAGTACAGACAGAAACTCGTTTTCAAGAAAAGTTTGCAGTGTCGGTATCAGTCACATAAATGGCGTTGAGACCAATCGTTTTATATCATCTGTCAATTTCCTCTTCTTTTTTCACTATATTATACCTTGTTACTCCAATTTATTCGTGCGAAATATTTCAAATTTCAATTTGACAATCAGGTATCTTGCTATTGGTTAACTTTGGGAGGGAAATTTGAAATTTAATATATATTTAATTGAAGTATTATTATGAAATTACAATTTTTTAGAAGAGTTAACGTTATTACGTAGAAAAGTAGTTAATTATGCTACTTTAGGAGTGTGGATATAGTAAAATTGGTATAAATAAAATGATAGTTTACAGGGGGAAGTAATTCATTATATTCTAAACGTGTACTTACTTTTGCGTACTTTTCCTTTAATCTTAGAGCATAAATATCGAGCACTGTCTTTATTAAAGTCTTGGATCAAGTCGAAACCTACACGAAGATTTGTTGAATGTGCTTTAGTTAAGCCTGGATCCATTTATCACGCACACACTTTAAATTATAACAAAACACATGAACTTTCTAATATGGTCAAATTGTAGCAATTCGTATTTTTAACAAGTGTGGATTTATGCAGCCACATTTAACATTTATCATTTAACAATTAACATTTATCATTTATAAGTTAAACTACTCATTTCACTATAACTCCATTTATGCAGACAATTAACAATTATCATTTATCATTTAACAATTACGAAGTTGGCCAACTTTTAACTTTCTTAAATTAAATGTACCGAATTTTCATGTAGTGCGCAACTAGTACGCAGATCCTGAAGTTAACCTCACTGTTTTCATAGAAAAGCGGTTTACTTAGGGTTATGTTGTGTGTTTGTTTACTAAAAATGGATGATGCCACTCTTATCGATCTTGTTCGACAATTTCCCGTCATTTATGACAAAGGAAGTACACATTTTAAAGACATGAAAATGTAGGGTTATTGTAAATAACTAAAATCTCGGGCTTATGCGCATGCTTACTATTTTCTCCTAATTTATAATTGTGTCTGCATAAACGATGGCAGTTTTACTAATTGTTAAATGATAAATGTTAATTGTTAAATGATAAATGTTAAATGTTAAATGTTGCTGCATAAATCCACACTAAGAAATTGTTCTTAACGATGAAAGACGTTAATTTGTCAGAAGGAACTGTCAATTTCTTCTTCTTTTTTTCACAATATTATGCCTTTTTACTCCAATTTATTCGTGTCAAATATTTAAATTTGACAACCAAGTATCTTGCTTGCTATTGGTTGACTTTGGGAGGGAAATTTAAAATTTAGTATATTTAATTGAAGTTTTATTATGAAATTACGGGTTTTTAGGAGAATACTTTCGGTGTATTGGTATAATAAAATTGATATAAATAAAATGATAGTTTACAGGGGGAAGTTGATAAATAGCTTTTAACTAGAGACATTCATTTCCAAGAAAAAGGCAGTGCCTGTAAAAGTTTATGATTTTTTAAGGATGTAATTATTTAATATTAGAAAGCATGAGCTGCTGAGTTCATATTTTAAAGGGTTTTATATTAAAATAAATGATTAAGGTAAGTAAAAAAAAAGACAATGCGCATCGAGAAGAAGTATTCTATTATTACACCCTATATACTACAAAATTACATAATAAAATAACAGTCTTTTAGCGAATATACAAAAAAAACATAGAAATAATCCACACTCTAATCTAAAATACTGGTTTTCTAAGTATTTATATATTATTTACAAAAAAAATCGATAATAAGAACCGATATATTAAGAGAAAAATACTTTTCGACTACGTTTTGGCAAAACGGGATGAACGAAAAATTGCGAACGTTTTTCAAATTTTCTCATAAACGCAATCACATCCCACGGCAAAAAAATATCAAATAACAATCTGGAACCGCAATATTAAATAAATAAAAATGTTTTTAAAATCTACGATATACAAAATGATCATAGACGCTGAATCACCTCCTAAAAACGTACAGAAAGCTGAGAATAAAAAAAAACTGATAAGTGTAGGTATATCATCCTCTGTATTCGCCAGATTTTGCACCGAGTAAAATATTGCAGTTAAGAGGATGTTTCAGAAAGAGATGATTCTATATATTGTTAACATTTTATAATATTTAATATGATTCGAGAAGGATTAAATAAATGTTCACTATAAAAATCCTAACGTTACACGATTACTATACCAAAAAAAAAAATATTTAACAGACTGGCCGTTTTATAATAGTTTTTAGAACAGTTAAAATACACCCTACGGTATATTTTCCTAAACTAAACGGTATGAGATCGATGTCATATTTTTTTTATTATTTTCAAATAAAGTTGTTAATAATTTACAATTTTTTTTTCAAGAAATAATGAACCAAATTACACTTTCAACAACGGTAAATAACCTTAAAATACACAACAATATCAAAACAATATTACAGTAGTTGGTATCCATCTTAAAGGAAAATAAATAATCTTACAATTTAATGGAAATTCCAGTTAAAAAGTTATTTGGAAAGTGCGATATTTGTCATTTGGTTTATGATTGTTGTCAGTGGCGGATTAACGTAGGGGCTAGCCGGGGGGGCCCGTGATACAGAAAAAATGTTATGGTAAAAAAACTAGTGAAAAAATAAAGAATGTTGCATTAAGTGTTCATTAAAATAACATATTTTCTATTAAGTAAAGTTTCTGTATTACTTTTTCTTATTTGAGGTTTTTCTCGATTTAGTCGCGGGCCCCGCAGGAGTTAAATCCGCCACTGATTGTTGTACAAAAAAGTTTGTCAATAAAATAAAAACTTTTGAACGTTTCTCGAATTAAAACTTATCCCCCAACCGATTCTAGACGTATTATACGAGGGGCTACGAAAATATTGAGAAACACTGTAACTTACATCTACTTCGATAGTCTTTAATCAAATAACTTTTGATTTTAAAGTAAAAACGCGCTAAATGAAAAAAAAAGTTAAAAATCATACCTTAGGAAAGTGTCGGGTATATATTTACACTTTAAAAATTATTTTTTGTTTTAATAAAAATAAATATTTAATATATACAATTTAAATAAAGTTGAATTAAACGATATAAAAGCGACTGAAAAAGTAGATATACAGTTAGAAAAATATTCAATAACATATACAGTGTGTTTAAAAATATAAGGTTTTAAACAAAATTATTTAGAAAAATACAATTCCGCACTGAGCTATAGGGTGGTTTATATAAAAAAAAGTAGATACTTCTTCGTAAAAAATACTAATAAAACACACTGTATATATTATTCGATTTTTTTAAAAATAAAATGGTGAACAAAATATTGCGTTACCAAATAACGAGAATTTAAAAAAAAATAAAAATCCTCTCTTCTATCAGGTGAAAATACACTTTTTTCAACCCAAAAGGATAAGATAGGAAACGAGATTTTCACTCCTCAAATTATTGCACTCTATATCGCTGTGATAATAATAATAATAGACCCAGATTTTAAATGAACATTTCATTAACCTTTGACGATAAAAAAAAATCGAAAAGTTGGAATCTTAAGAAAAGGACCAGATACGACTAGAAGACTCAGATAGAAAGAAGTGCATGGAAGGGTGGAAGATGAAGATTAACAAAGAATTTTACAGGGAGTTTAAAGAAGCGGCCCGTTGTTAGGATAAGTAGAACAATGAAAAACAAACTATTGGCAACATTGTAATTATTTTTTTTTTGAATGTTTTAGAAGCTGACAGATCCCATGAATTTTACTAAACTCTCACAGAGGGCGCTAGTTACACAGTTCGAACCGAGTAGTTTTATTTGAGATTCGGTACAAAAGGTGTAACTAGCGCCCTCTATGAGAGTCAAAATAAATGTATGGGATTTGTCAGCTTCTAAAACATTAATTAAAATGTTGCCAACAGTTTCTACATATCTTTTTTTTTCTGTAATATGAATGGAATATTGTCAATAGTTAATGAGATGTATACGAAAAGTAGATAAACGAATTTTATACATTTGTGCTTTTTTTTTAAATATCCGTCCACTAGTTAAAAAAAAACCGAAAATAAAAATCTATAAAAATAAATACATAATAACAAAGTTTCAGACGCGCACTATTATTTGAACACTCTGTAGATTCACGATAATCGCAGCCTTTGAGAGAAAAAAAATGCTGTAGCGATTAGGACGCTAACGTCGTTCTACCTCGCGATGACGATGGATTTTGGGCGAATAGTACCCCTTGGTAGGTGATTCCGTTCAATTCCATACTCACTACTAAGGAGCTGTCGCCGTTTGGAGTGACTCCTGTAAAAAAATAAAACATTTTATTCATATTTATATAAAAAAAAACCAGTCATGGGACTGCCGACAGAAGTGAAAACACCAAGAAATGAATCCCTTTTAAAATTTTTATTGTAAGGAATTGTTTACAAAAAAAAGTACACATATATACACAGTATACATATACAGATTGCGTAAAATCTTATCTCGACATACGACCCAAACAAGCACGACAAGGACAATTCGAACAACACCACTTGAAAGAGAGAGAAGAATTGTTCGTACACGCCCATCTAGATGGGCGTGTGCGAACAATTCCTCTCTCTCCCTCAAGCAGCATTGCTCATACTATCCCCGTCGCACATGTGCAAATCGTATGTCGAGATATGATTTTACGCAATCTGTATAACGCGTGTCGGTGATTTATGCAACACTATATACGCTTCATTGTTAATTGTGTTGCATAACCAAAAGTATTGTGTGTTGCATAAAAGCGTGAGGAATGACCAGAGTATTGTGTGTTGCATAAAATGACGAAAAATTTATGTGCTCAACGCGCCTAAAGAAGTTTTCACTCAAAAAAACATAAAAAAAGGACCACCAACAATGCTTTTGAGTATAGTACGAGCAAGAGATATAGTGATACAAAGCGATGCCGTCAACATCTTCCGTCTGCTATTAAAACGTGCAGTAAAGCGAGAAGGATCCACTCTGAAAGGAGACGTGACGGTGATTTATGCAACACTATATACGCTTCATTGTTAATTGTGTTGCATAACCAAAAGTATTGTGTGTTGCATTAAAGCGTGAGGAATGACCAGAGTATTGTGTGTTGCATAAAATGACGAAACATCTATGTGCTCAACGCGCCTAAAGAAGTTTTCACTCAAAAAAACATAAAAAAAGGACCACCAACAATGCTTTTGAGTATAGTACGAGCAAGAGATATAGTGATACAAAGCGATGCCGTGAACATCTTCCGTCTGCTATTAAAACGTGCAGTAAAGCGAGAAGGATCCACTCTGAAAGGAGACGTGACGGTGATTTATGCAACACTATATACGCTTCATTGTTAATTGTGTTGCATAACCAAAAGTATTGTGTGTTGCATAAAAGCGTGAGGAATGACCAGAGTATTGTGTGTTGCATACAATGACGAAAAATTTATGTGCTCAACGCGCCTAGAGAAGTTTTCACTCTTAAAGGAGAGGTTTGGACCAAATTCTGTCTTTGATATGAAATTAAAATAAATTCACCACTGGGCGATATAAGACACCTGCTTATCTAAATTCGATCTCGCTTTACAGTACGAGTTAATAGTAGACGGAAGATGTTGTTTGCATGACTATATCTTTTGCTCGTACTATAATATAGGTGTAAAATTGCGTTACCCAAAGAGTCCTGCGATGCGATACAATTTCAAAAATCTTGCGACGTAGTTCCAAAAACCCCGTCAACGTCGACGTCCCGTTGAAAATTGAAAATGCGAAATGAGTTTTCACTTGATAATATTAATGATCGCCGCTGCTGCGCGTTTCTCTCTCTTCGAACTCGAATTTCAATAAACTTTGTTCGGGTTGTGTCACTTCACAGGCGAAATTAACCACTTTAATGATGAGGAAGATTAATGGATTTCTTTCTCTTTGGCACGTCGAACGTTTCGACGTTTCTACTCTTTTGTTTGCCACTTCGGATTCACTTCGGAATGACGAGACGATAGAGAAATTTCAAAGGGGGAATTTCGAAATAAAAAAAATAAAAAATAAATAAAAATACCAGAAGGGCGAGCGTATGTGATCTGTTTATAAGAATGTTAATGAGATTTTGTTAATTGTTGTTCGAAAAGTCTGTAAATTTGAAAATTGAGGTATTATTTTTTTAAAATTCTGTTCCTAAAGGACTTAAATTCATAAAAACTTTGAACTTTAATAACTTGTATTTGAATAGCCATTGGAGTCGGTTTATTTTCATAATTTTGCTATACACTTTCAACTGTCTTTAAACACCTATTTGGTAGCTTTAATTCCATATCCGTAGGCGGTAAACTTTTTTTAAGGAATGCATATCATGAAAACATTTTTTTTGGACCTCCATTCTGTATAATTCCAATTATAAAATTTAAAAAAAATCAAATATTCTTCTATCGAATGGTACATGAATTTTTCTCACAGCCGTGTTTCGACCTGATATCACTTTAAAAAAGGGCATGTCAAACATTTTTAGAAAATTTCACTTTTTCAGCACATAAAATTCTAAAAATGTACAAAAAAATATCAGATAACGAAAAAAACTGCTGTTGCTAGACTTGTTTCGGAATAAAATAATGGATTCCAAAAAAATGCATGACCAAAATTGTGCGTAAAACATCAAATTAAATGACTTATTACAGTTTCCTGTAAAACTGTCGTATTTAATAAAGCGTGTTGAAGAATAAATATATTATTCTAACAGTGACCGTTCAACTAAAAAGAAACATCCACTTCCCGGGCTATATGCCCCGACAGACACTTCTAACGTGGTCGGTATGATCTACAAGATTTAACCAACGATTCTGGTTTGCAATTAGAAAGGACAACATAACTTGCAGACCCGTTTCGGCGTATTTGCGCCTCATCAGTACAAGGTAGATATTCTCCGTCCGAGAACTCTAAGAACCTAATGGTTGGTTAAATCTTGTAGATCATACCGAACTCGTTTGACATAGAAGTGTAATTCAATGTCTGTCGGGGAAGTAGTTGTTTCTTCATAGTTCTTCGATATATATTAAATGTATATTTGATAAATACATAATGATAATAGTGAACTCACCTCTACTATTAATTTTAATATGCGTTGAAGGAGACGACACCGACTTGGGAGCATCGGAAACTTCTTCTTCTTTAATAATCCTCTTAGGTGGCGGTGGCGATTCTCTGGATTCAGGTTCTCTTTTCGAAATACTCGTAGACGTTTCCGAAAGATTTATAGGTTCCTTTTGGGGTTCTATGGGCAGTTGATTGTTGTTGTAGAGATTCCAAAGTGTCAAACGTGACATTTCCATCGGATTTAACGGCGAAGTCGTATTCGGCGGCGACATTTCACCTTGACGAGGCGGCGTTATCGCCGAACTGTGCATTTCCTTATTTAGTAATTTCATGTATTCCATCATGTGAACTTCAAATTCTCTCGGTGCTACTCCCGGTAGCGGTCCACCGTTCATGGGTTGTCCCATGGGTTGCGGATGACTAGGATGATGCGCACCGTTGTGGTGTAGACCCATTCCGCCGCCCATCATTCGAGCGGCCAACTGTTGTTGTTGCGGTCCTAACGATAGTGGCGACATCTGTAAACTGGGATTTGGTGAACGTTGCATCGAATCGTACTGGCCGTAACTACTTCTTCTGCCTTCTCGTCGATTTCCGTCGATGGCCGCCTGAAGTTCCGCAGGTGTGCTTAACGTACGCTTGTCGCATTCGTACGGGTAGAGGTATTTCATGTATCTGCAACAAAAATAAATTCAAAAACGAGTCGACACTGCTTTTTTGGATTTTTTAGTTGCAAAGTAGAATCGTAGGGTCAATTAAACAATTCAAGAGTCAATAGTGTTGGCGAATCATAGACGTGGTTAACGATATCGATTGTTTCATATCGACGGCTATTATTGGTTAAGCGTATTCGAGCAAACGCCCAACCAGTGTAAAACATTTAGTAACTTGCAAGCTGTCGGTCAGGCGGAGTCATAATGGACTTTAGAAAATTTTTATGGGTATTTTCGTAATCTACGGGGTCGATTTAGTCGATTTCCATATATAAAAGTGTTACAAAGAACTTGGTTTCGATTTTGGAAATTTTAACATTTTAAAATTTGAAAGTGGGGTTTAAGTAATGGTCAAAAGTACTCGCGCCAAGTCAAAAAATCGTAGAGGTCATAATAATGCGAAATTTGAGCTGAAATTTTAGACACAAACTCTTAGATGATGAACGAATATGGAAAAAATCAGCGAAATCGTATCTACGATATTTTCTATACAGAGGTATGCCAAAGTGAGGAGTAGTAGAATTCGAAAAAAAATTTAATATGGACTTTAGAAAATTTTTATGGGTATTTTCGTAATCTACGGGGTCGATTTAGTCGATTTTTATATATAAAAGTGTTACAAAGAACTTGGTTTCTTTTTTGGAAATTTTAACATTTTAAAATTTGAAAGTGGGGTTTAAGTAATAGTCAAAAGTACTCGCGCCAAGTCAAAAAATCGTAGATACCATAATAATGGGAATTTTGAACTGAAATTTTAGATACATACTCTTAGATGATGAACGAATATGGAAAAAAATCAGCGAAATCGTACCTATGACATTTTTTACACAGAGGTATGCGAAAGTGAGGAGTGCCAGAATTCGAAAAAAAAAATTTAATATGGACTCTAGAAAATTTTTATGGATATTTTCGTAATCTACGGGGTCGATTTAGTCGATTTCCATATATAAAAGTGTTACAAAGAACTTGGTTTCGTTTTTGGAAATTTTAACATTTTAAAATTTGAAAGTGGGATTTAAGTAATAGTCAAAAGTACACGCGCTAAGTCAAAAAATCGTAGATACCATAATAATGGGAATTTTGAACTGAAATTTTAGATACAAACTCTTAGATGATGAACGAATATGGAAAAAAATCAGCGAAATCGTATCTACGATATTTTTTATACAGAGGTATGCGAAAGTAAGGAGTACTAAAATTCGAAAAAAAAAAATTAATATGGACTTTAGAAAAATTTTATGGGTATTTTCGTAATCTACGGGGTCGATTTAGTCGATTTCCATATATAAAAGTGTTACAAAGAACTTGGTTTCGATTTTGGAAATTTTAACATTTTAAAATTTGAAAGTGGGGTTTAAGTAATGATCAAAAGTTCTCGCGCCAAGTCAAAAAATCGTAGAGACCATAATAATGCGAGATTTGAGAAGAAATTTTAGACACAAACTCTTAGATGATGAACGAATATGGAAAAAAATCAGCGAAATCGTATCTACGATATTTTTTATACAGAGGTATGCGAAAGTAAGGAGTACTAAAATTCGAAAAAAAAAAATTAATATGGACTTTAGAAAATTTTTATGGGTATTTTCGTAATCTACGGGGTCGATTTAGTCGATTTCCATATATAAAAGTGTTACAAAGAACTTGGTTTCGTTTTTGGAAATTTTAACATTTTAAAATTTGAAAGTGGGATTTAAGTAATGATCAAAAGTACTCGCGCCAAGTCAAAAAATCGTAGAGACCATAATAATGGGAATTTTGAGCTGAAATTTTAGATACACACTCTTAGATGATGAACAAATATGGAAAAAAATCAGCGAAATCGTATCTACGATATTTTTTATACAGAGGTATGCGAAAGTAAGTAGTACCAAAATTCGAAAAAAAAATTTAATATGGACTTTAGAAAAATTTTATGGGTATTTTCGTAATCTACGGGGTCGATTTAGTCGATTTCCATATATAAAAGTGTTACAAAGAACTTGGTTTCGATTTTGGAAATTTTAACATTTTAAAATATAAAAGTGAGGTTTAAGTAATGGTCAAAAGTACTCGCGCCAAGTCAAAAAATCGTAGAGACCATAATAATGCGAAATTTGAGAAGAAATTTTAGACACAAACTCTTAGATGATGAACGGATATGGAAAAAAATCTGCGAAATCGTATCTACGCTATTTTTTATACAGAGGTATGCGAAAGTAAGGAGTACCAAAATTCGAAAAAAAATTTAATATGGACTTTAGAAAAATTTTATGGGTATTTTCGTAATCTACGGGGTCAATTTAGTCGATTTCCATATATAAAAGTGTTACAAAGAACTTGGTTTCGATTTTGGAAATTTTAACATTTTAAAATTTGAAAGTGGGGTTTAAGTAATAGTCAAAAGTACTCGCGCCAAGTCAAAAAATCGTAGAGACCATAATAATGCGAAATTTGAGAAGAAATTTTAGACACAAACTCTTAGATGATGAACAAATATGGAAAAAAATCAGCGAAATCGTATCTACGATATTTTTTATAGAGAGGTATGCGAAAGTAAGGAGTACCAAAATTCGAAAAAAAATTTAATATGGACTTTAGAAAAATTTTATGGGTATTTTCGTAATCTACGGGGTCGCTTTAGTCGATTTCCATATATAAAAGTGTTACAAAGAACTTTGTTTATTTTTTGAAAAATTTTAACATTTTAAAATTTGAAAGTGGGGTTTAAGTAATGGTCAAAAGTACTCGCGCCAAGTCAAAAAATCGTAGAGACCATAATAATGCGAAATTTGAGAAGAAATTTTAGATACAAACTCTTAGATGATGAACGAATATGGAAAAAAATCAGCGAAATCGTATCTACGATATTTTTTATAGAGAGGTATGCGAAAATGAGGAGTACCAGAATTCGAAAAAAAATTTAATATGGACTTTAGAAAAATTTTATGGGTATTTTCGTAATCTACGGGGTCGCTTTAGTCGATTTCCATATATAAAAGTGTTACAAAGAACTTGGTTTATTTTTTGAAAAATTTTAACATTTTAAAATTTGAAAGTGGGGTTTAAGTAATGGTCAAAAGTACTCGCGCCAAGTCAAAAAATCGTAGAGACCATAATAATGCGAAATTTGAGAAGAAATTTTAGATACAAACTCTTAGATGATGAACGAATATGGAAAAAAATCAGCGAAATCGTATCTACGATATTTTATATACATAGGTATGCGAAAATGAGGAGTACCAGAATTCGAAAAAAAAAATTTAATATGGACTTTAGAAAAATTTTATGGGTATTTTCGTAATCTACGGGGTCGATTTAGTCGATTTCCATAAATAAAAGTGTTACAAAGAACTTTGGCCGGAAATCGCAATAATGTCTTTTTTCACCCCCCAAAAAGTGTTTTTTACCGAAAAAACGTCAAAATTCGAAAAATTTTCAATATTTTCATTCGAAATTCTTTTTCAAGGTTTGTGACTATGAAAGCTACCTTCTACCAAATTTTCATCAAAATCGAACAATTTTTGACGAAACTAAAAATGAAAAACGAAAAATGCAGTTTTTTGCGTTTTTCGTGCTAATTTTGAGGTTATGTGAAAAAGTCACTAATGAAAAAGTTGTAGATTTTTTTAAGATCTATAACTTTTATATTCAACCTTTTTTTCTAGGAACTCAACGTTGGCCGGAAATCGCAATAATGTCTTTTTTCACCCCCCAAAAAGTGTTTTTTACCGAAAAAACGTCAAAATTTGAAAAAATTTCAATATTTTCATTCGAAATTTTTTTTCAAGGTTTGTGACTATGAAAGCTACTTTCTACCAAATTATCATCAAAATCGAACAATTTTTGACGGAACTAAAAATAAAAAACGAAAAATGCAGTTTTTTGCGTTTTTCGAGCTAATTTTGAGGTTATGTGAAAAAGTCACTGACACAAAAGTTGTAGATTTTTCCAAGATCTACAACTTTTCTATTCAACTCTTTTTTCTACGTTCTCAACTTTGGCTGAAGAGATGAAGAGATGTTCGATTTCGAATATTTCGATTCATTGTCGTTTTTGCTGGCTGTGATCACGACACGCTTTAGATTTGCTTATAGGAACTGTGACTGACTGCGATTTGTTCGTATCAGTGAAAAAGTAACAGTTCGTGAAATATCTCTCATCACCAGATACCGTTTATTTTGACCGGACACGCAATCAAAAAGCCTAACTATGTCCGGCTTTTTCCGGACGTCTGGCACCGCTAAGTGTGTCTGTGCTAAATAAATTAGATATTATTTTTAATCAAGATTAAAGACAATCGGCTAATAATAGTTCATGCTGGAGAAGAAATGGGGTTTATTAAGGACAACCTATTATTATTTAATTCAGGAAGCAAATCTGGAGATTGTCACGATTAGATGATTTCTAAAAATTACAAGAAGTGGGTAGAAGAAAACTTTATACCAAATTTACCTGCAAATATTTTACCTAGCAAACTAGGTATTCTTTAAAAATTCGACTATATAGTGGAATTTTTTAAAATATATTTTAGAGGCTCATTTTAGTACTTGGTGACTACTGTACAGGATGTCCCATTAAGCGCTGTATCTCGTAAAGTATTTATCCCAGGTTGTGGAGAAAAAATATTGATAGTAAAAGTAAGTAAGTAAGTAGTTGAAGTGATTTAATGGTCTGTCTGAACAAAATGAAAGTTTCACTATTTATCTAAATAAATAAATAAAACCGCATCTTGTTATCTCTATTCGTTTTTGACTTATATCGTAAAAAATGTGAAAAATTAGCAAATTAGCTAACCATAAGTAAGCTTTGAAACATATTGTATGTTACCTGGCTTAATGGGCCACCCTGTACAAAGAGTGAAAAATTATATACTTTTAATGTCTTGGTAGATTTATTTCTGAATAAAAAAAATATTGCGTTCTAAAATTACATAAAACACTGGCCACATACTCGTCCATTATCACATATTTTGTGATTCATCTATTTTGTAACTCACTATTATGTTCTACCCACGCAGTAGAGGATATATTTATATCAGTAGTAGTATAATGAGAATCAAAATAATTTTGCAGTCCTGTCAAAAATATATAAGAAAAAAAATAATGATTGAGTGACAAGTTATATTAATTGCCGGCGGATCGTTTTAATACAGCCAAAAAAATCAACTTTGGCATTAAACCAACAATAACAAATTATTAAATTTTAATAATAACAAATAGACCGAGAGCCCCACCTTTTTGTAAAGCATTAAAACGCCGGGCAGATAGTTTAAACCATTTTTTAAAATTTTAAGCAATAAATCTTCTTTATTTTTTTTCAAAAGGAAAAATTAACTATTGATCATAAAATTAATTGTTAAAAATAATAATATTTTATAACCAATTATATTTCCTTTATTCCATTTAAAACGAATTAAAATATTTATTTAAAATACTGTAAAAAGGATGTTTTCTAGGAATTTAACGTAATAAAAATATCAAATAGAAAACGCACAGGACCGTACTACTGACAGTTTTATTTTTGTGATTAAATCGATAGTTGTCAAAAAAAAACAGGAACGGTCATTTCCAAGGTCGTAGTTTATTTGACGTCACAAAATATTATCAAATGAAGCAATAAAACAAGTACATTGAAATGGGAGTCGAAAATTTGCTCTTCAGAATCACCATTACGCGCCAAACTCAAACTATACAAGTTTTTTTTAATTTAAAATATAATTTAGTCGATTTATGGTATGGTCGTAGTTGTTGCGGGATTGGCTAGTACGTACCGGGGTTTTAAAAATGTCCAAAGTTGATTTATTACCGACTGGGAGCGTTAAGAAAATTTCAAATAATGTGCTATAAAGTGATACGTCAGAAACGAACATAAAATGGATCATGATGTGTACGGTACCCTTTAAAGTTTTAATTCATCATATTTAAATGTAAATTTATACATTAATATATATATGTATATATATATATATTCAAGTGACCAAAAATTTAATACTTCTACTAGAGGACCTGACAGATGTTGTCATGAGCTAACCTCTTTTTGATGGAAGGAATATATTTCCTGAAAGTTCGACTTTCCCGATTTTTTTTCTTCCATTTTTACGGGCAAACATATTTTTTTGGGAAAATTTGACGCGTTTTTTTGAAATTATCGTACCAAAAATACTCCTATGCAAAAATTCAACAAAATCGGACCAACCGTTCAGGAGAAGTTTAGTATTAACACGATTGCAGCGCCACCAACTGGGACTAATTGTGAATCTAAACCATCCAGTTACTTACTCGAACACACAAAATTTCATCAACATCGGACCAACCGTTTAGGAGTTGTTCATCATGAACCCGATTCCAGCAATAAGGAGAATCGTATCTATGATATTTTCTATACAGGGTTATCCGAAAGTGAAGAGAAAGACATTAGTTCATAACCGCAGAGTTGAAAATAAAAGAGCGTTTTTCGGCCCTATGGAAAGTTGAAACTCCACCTACTGGGACTAATTGTGAATCTAAACCATCCAGTTACTTACACAAACACACAAAATTTCATCAATTTCATCAACATTTAGGATTGCAATGCCACCTACCGGGATCAATTGTGAATCTAAACCATTCTCGAATCCACTTGAACACACACAAAAAATTTCATCAAAATCGGTCCAGCCGTTTAAGAGGAGTTCAGTGACATACTCACGTACAATAGAATTATATATATATATATATATATATATATATATATATATATAATGTTTTAATTGTATTTTATATTTATTTTTTAAATTTTGAATTTTTATCACAATTTTCAATATTTTTATACTTGCCCTTTTTCCAGCTAGCTCAAATGAAAATCGGGAACAAGAAAACTCTCTTTGAGTTCTGGCGCTAGTAAATTATCTACTGAGTTTATTCACAGATATATGTGACTAGAATCAATTCCTATTTTTAAAATTTATTAAGATTGTTTATGAACTTTTTATAAATTAAATCGTCCAATATATTATTTAAATAAATGTGTATTAATAAAATTTTGTGACGCCTATGGACAAACCTTTCTTATTATTTTAAAATCCCCCTGAAATAGGAAGCAGATGTCTCTGCCGTGTATGTTGAGTGTGGAGAGTTGCAAACATTTCAGTTTACAGCAAATGAATATCTATTGACACAGATATAAAAAAATTTGTTGTTTATACCTAATAAAATGGAAATCAATTCAACAAAACAGTTTACTTATAATAATTGTGATTGTCTTTATATGATATTCACATAAATATCAATTCAAATTTAACTATTACTACAAAAGAAACGAGACAACTACA
Organism: Lochmaea crataegi; assembly: GCA_947563755.1. Taxonomy (NCBI): domain Eukaryota; kingdom Metazoa; phylum Arthropoda; class Insecta; order Coleoptera; family Chrysomelidae; genus Lochmaea; species Lochmaea crataegi. The sequence goes on along the minus strand of OX387433.1, from coordinate 9,460,908 downwards.
CATAAACAGTTACTTAACCTATAATTCAATGAAGAAAAATTTTAAATCTAAGGTGAGCTCTTGTTTAAGTTTTATCAAAGCCAATTATTAATTATTTATGAAATTTATTTTAGATGTACATCAGATATATTTAGAATGCATATGCTTTTTATAAAATTTTTATTGGTACCAATGAATACGACTAACCTTTTTCGACATTAATTTGTCAAACTGGTTGGACGAGGTTTTGCAAATTTGATGATGTAGACGGGATTGAACAGGAAGATTGAGGATTCTGATTCTCCTGGAACGCTGGACCAACTTCTTTATAGTTAACGGGTATGTTTTAACTTTTATATTATTTCTTGGTATTTTACTAAACCTTTCTTGGTCTTTTTAAAACTTTTTAACCAATTTCTTTAGTTTTAATATAAATAGATATAGATAGATATAGATAGATAAGGATGTAAATATGATAAAGGATTCCCGAGTGAGCTAGAGTAGCTTTTATTTTGGTTGGGACACTAAAAAGTGTGTTTTTTTTTTGGACAATTTAGGATCAAAAACCAAAATCGTACTTACTGCGTTCTCAACGTAAATGCAGCCGAAGTTATCGATGACGGTAAATGCAGGCCTTTTATAATTTCTTGCCATAATTTTTTGTTAATAACATCCACCAAACCTCCACGAGCTATCACCAAGTTGAACAATTCGTAGAGATCGAGTACAGACTTCGCCATTATCGGAAGTCGATTTATTGGAGTTCCTGTAACAAAAAAAAATTTAGGTAGGTATATATTTTATATCAACGACGCCGCTGGATGAATCGATGAATAAAATATTTCCAAAACGAAATTTGTTAAATTTAATAGAAAAATAACATGAAATGAAATAATAATTTATGACCGTTTAGATTTTGTTATATATATATATATTTATGATGTAGCTGACATATTTTATTAAAAGCACTTTAATTTGGTCGAATAACTTTCGTTCCTTTGATATTTTGGTGATCAAGAAAAAATATTTTACAAACAGTCTATTAATCTGTGCCTAATAAATATCACGTTTTAAAAGTCATCAAAAGTGTCAGCAGATATTTCGAAACCGATTTATTATATAAGTATACACTTTTTTGGGTGTTTCAACTGTTTTTTTTTCAATTTTTCTTTTTTTGAAACGTTATGTATGTATGTATGAGCAGTGGCGGCTCGTTATTAATTTGATAGGGGGGGTCATAGGTGATGTGACCAAAATCTAAAAATACGGAACGCCACTGACCTGGAGGCCTATCCGGTCCCAATTTCTGCCCAGAAGTCGTTAAAATCGTTAAAAAAGCAAAATTTGTGGAGTTCCTTTCCAAAGCCTTAGAGGCAAAACATTTCTTTGGGCTACGTTTGTTTTATATAAAAATAATGTTCTCTTAAAAATCAACCATATTTTATTCTTTTCTATACCTATTAAATATGAGAAACTTAAATAAAATTATAATTAGTCTAAACCTTTTTAAAATTTAAGTTAAGCCTTCGATCTTTTGTATTTGCAACAACTTATTACGTCAAAACACAGCTCATTATTCTCATTATTTCGCTTCAAATGCTCTCCTTTAAATCAAAATATAGCACGGCCTGCCAACCTCTCTACTCATCTCTTTTCTAAGCGTGTAATAATCAGACGACGTAAGTCGATTCATCGTCGATATTAAACCGAGCTTTTGACCCATCACATGTAAACTTCGGGCGTGTTTATCTTACGCCGCGAAGATCGTCAGCGCTCGGCAAATTCCGTTCCCATGTAACACCTTGAGGTCAACGGTGGACACCAGTCCGCTTTCCAATTTTAGTTTTCGCCGAGTACTTGATGCTTGATGCGGAATAACGTTTACACGGGGCGTCTTGAAACGTTTTAGGTAAATTTTATTTAAGAGGAATACTATACTATATGTATATATGTATAGTAGGTATATTTTATTTTTTTAAATGCTTATTTAATTATTTTTTAATGGAAGGTCATTTAACAAATTTTCAGCATTTTTCGTGTAACATAAGGGTAGATATGAAAATATTTCGCGTTTTGACATTTTCTCCGTTAATTCTATTAATGCTTGGAAATAATACCGACAGTCTATTAAAAATTAATCATTTTTTCTTGTTTTCACAATAAAAAAACTTCTAATTTTTCCCATTACTGTCAGAAAAAAATCTTTTAATAACCAATCACCGACACCTCCGGTTAATTTTATTTTTTTATTTTTATTTCTCCGTCTAGGTTTTCCGATGATTTATTTAAATCCAGTCACTCAAATTAGAGATAGATTTTGAAAATCTATTTTAGTATACACAGTAATTATACACTGAATGCACAAATGGTTTCAATCTTCGATTTCAAACGTCGCCATTTTAATTTATATAAGTGATGCTTTTGTATTTTCCGCGTTATACAGTACGATCAAAACAACAGAGTCACCATATTTTAAAATACGACGTCTTGTAACATTGAAAAACACAAAAAAATGATTATACAGTATTCGCCAGCTAACTTGATGTCCTAAATGCTTTCTAGGGAGCTATTGACGCCGCCCATCCGATAACTGTAAACAGTGCCGTGCAAGTTCTGAGGATACGCTTTCTGTTACAAATTAACACAACTTGTACAATTAATAAAGTAAAGTCCGTCCGGAAATATATGATCCCAACTCAATAAATAATATTTAATTCTTTGTTATAATTATTGGTATATTGATTTTAATAGAAACGGATCTGCTTTATACCTGAATTCTGAGTACATAAATAATATTTTAACAATAAGGTACCCATTACAATAACATGTTATTTATCTAATTGAAGATTATAAATTTAGGATCTTATATTTCCGGACGGACTATAATTAAAATTTGCTAGAAACTAGGTAGTAATGAGAATAAAAGAAACAAAGCTAGCTGGCTTACCTGATGCCTGGGATGTTTTAATTTTCACGTTTATTAAGGTATCTTCATCACTTTTTAATGTCTTACAATAATTAAACACTTTATATATCACTTGACGAGTTTGTCCTTCAGTACATTTACGATTTTCTTCATTAACGGCTGACATTTTTACAAACACTTTATTGTACAAAGGAGAAACAATAATTGTGTGACGCTACGCTACTGAAAATCTTAATACCTGATAAGGTTCGATGCAATTGGCGTTTGTCAAAATTTTACCACCAATAGAGGCCGAGTAGGCAGGGCACTATTACTCTGTCTCTCTTAGTTGGTAATTTCTGGGACATCAAGTTAGCTGGCGAATACTGTGACTAGTGATGAGCAAAATTGGTCTTGGTCTTGCGAAAAACCGAACGAACAAGAACGAGACCAATACCAAGACCGAATATGAATTAAAAATCGGCATAATTGTAGATACTGGTCATGTAACAATGCTCGTTGGATGCGTGAATCCCACACCCGATATCCACAAAAACTGAATGTATTGGCTGGTTTAATAGTGATTCCATTTTTCATTGGGGGAAACTTAAATGGTCCGGTGTATTTAGATTTATTGAAAAATACTATTATACCTAGTGATGAGCAAAATTGGTCTTGGTCTTGCGAAAAAGCATGACTAAGACCAAGACTATCATTAGACTAGCAAGACCAAGACCAGGATCGAATATGCAAAACCAAGACCAAATACCAGATACGAGGTTTACATGGGAAAGGGAAAGGGAAAGGGAAAGGGAAAGGGAAAGGGAAAGGGAAAGGGAAAGGGAAAGGGAAAGGGAAAGGGAAAGGGAAAGGGAAAGGGAAAGGGAAAGGGAAAGGGAAAGGGAAAGGGAAAGGGAAAGGGAAAGGGAAAGGGAAAGGGAAAGGGAAAGGGAAAGGGAAAGGGAAAGGGAAAGGGAAAGGGAAAGGGAAAGGGAAAGGGAAAGGGAAAGGGAAAGGGAAAGGGAAAGGGAAAGGGAAAGGGAAAGGGAAAGGGAAAGGGAAAGGGAAAGGGAAAGGGAAAGGGAAAGGGAAAGGGAAAGGGAAAGGGAAAGGGAAAGGGAAAGGGAAAGGGAAAGGGAAAGGGAAAGGGAAAGGGAAAGGGAAAGGGAAAGGGAAAGGGAAAGGGAAAGGGAAAGGGAAAGGGAAAGGGAAAGGGAAAGGGAAAGGGAAAGGGAAAGGGAAAGGGAAAGGGAAAGGGAAAGGGAAAGGGAAAGGGAAAGGGAAAGGGAAAGGGAAAGGGAAAGGGAAAGGGAAAGGGAAAGGGAAAGGGAAAGGGAAAGGGAAAGGGAAAGGGAAAGGGAAAGGGAAAGGGAAAGGGAAAGGGAAAGGGAAAGGGAAAGGGAAAGGGAAAGGGAAAGGGAAAGGGAAAGGGAAAGGGAAAGGGAAAGGGAAAGGGAAAGGGAAAGGGAAAGGGAAAGGGAAAGGGAAAGGGAAAGGGAAAGGGAAAGGGAAAGGGAAAGGGAAAGGGAAAGGGAAAGGGAAAGGGAAAGGGAAAGGGAAAGGGAAAGGGAAAGGGAAAGGGAAAGGGAAAGGGAAAGGGAAAGGGAAAGGGAAAGGGAAAGGGAAAGGGAAAGGGAAAGGGAAAGGGAAAGGGAAAGGGAAAGGGAAAGGGAAAGGGAAAGGGAAAGGGAAAGGGAAAGGGAAAGGGAAAGGGAAAGGGAAAGGGAAAGGGAAAGGGAAAGGGAAAGGGAAAGGGAAAGGGAAAGGGTTTAAACTTTAAGTATATAAAAAAAGAAACTTTACCACCGTTTGAAAATAAAAAGGATCTACAAGAATGTTCTTTGTCATAACGTCTGGAAAACACAGACCAAGACTGGATAAGCAAGACCAAGACCAAGACCACGACCGGACATATTTGAGCAAGACCAAGACCAAGATTGTCCAGGTCTTGGTATTGGTCCAGCTTTACTCATAACTTACAATAAAAACAGTTTTCTACGATATTTAGGAAACTTACTGACATCTGTCATATGTCAAACTCTTACCTATAACTTCCTCCAACTCTACCTATTGAAATAGAGAATATGACATCGTTAAAAATGTGTTTAATTGTAATAAATTTAAATTGTAACCCTTCTCCAAAGTTATACGTAACGCCTATGTTCCGCTAATGCACAAATATTGTGACTACTCTGTAGATATCTTTTCTAGCCTAATATTATCTACAATTTTCGGTTAGTTAAAAAAACTGAATTGACTGTAGTTTGGAATGGAGAGAAAATGAATAAATCAAAAAACAAATCAACTTTAAATGGCTGACACTTCCAATCGTGAAAAAAGCACAACAATGTATGTGAAATTAATAAAATATATATAGTGAGGATGATTCGCCAAAGCCGTTATCATGTCACATAACTCAGAAAATCGTAGTGTGGTTCAGGAGGAGAAAGGGACCAAAACAAAACAATGTTTCACAAAGTTTTTTATTGAAAATTAATACCCAGTAGTTCAGGACCGTAATTTCGTTATTTTTAAATTGACACAAGGATATTATGGAAAAAATATTCTAATAACATTTGATAAAGTGTGTCAGAAGTGGGTTTTCAGAAGTGTGTAATAGCTCTCGATAAAGATTTTCAGGTTTTCCAAGATATGAAAATTGGGAAGAAAAATCATTTGAATGAAAAATGAAGCAAAGAGTACCTTTTTATACTAAAATTTCTGTAAATTTTTTTTTTAAATCGACCCTGTTAAGCAGCTGAGTTTAGGTCGATTTATTTGATTTTTTAACGATGGCATCGATCAAAGAGACCGACATTTTATTAATTTCATTTGTTTTCTCCGAATGGCGCATATATATATTAACCGAAGTGGTGTTTGAATGGTGCGTTTGGAGATTTTACGCTTTTTCTTAGAACAGGAGACGGTTTTTAACAACGGTCGAGACGTTTCGTCTCGTATCCATATAGAATTACGTCGAATAGAATGAATGGAACTTCAAAACAATGTTGCCGAATTGAAATTTTTTAATTTTATACCGATATTGGAGCACCGTTTCAACTTTATAGCGCCGTATCTCTCGAAAACATTTGGTCTTACATTTACTTGCGGTCAATTTTAGATTCAGTTTAAGGCTAACGTTGAGGAGGTCAGCTATTTTTTTCAATTTTTGTACAATTTTTTAAGTATAGTCCGTTCATACTTATATTGAAGTGAGTAACTAAGCCCGTTTTCCAAAAAATTTTCGACCCCCTAATTTTCAAGAAAATTTAAAAAAAACGGCTTTAATATCACAGAATTATAATTGATTATACGAGTTGCACCTTTAAAATAGCTAACCATCTCACGATTAGAACTTTGTAGTGCGTTACTTTTAAGTCATTTAGTGAACTTTGTTCGAAAAGCATCAAATCTTCCAATAAATAATTATTTTTTCTGGCGTGACTCTTTAGTAGCTCTTTTATTTCGGGTCGAGATGGGAAACTCATGTTCGAATGGGTTCTATCCAGGACCCAAACAGTGTTGAACTCATCCCCAAGGGGATGCCTACCAACCAAACCCACCTCAAACTCGCCGTTACCCCCGCCTCAGAATCACTACCCTAGCATACTTCGAGACGGGCGGCTGTCCCTTGCACACTCTCCGCTCAATCCGTCGTCTTCTCCCTACTATCACTCCTACCTCCCATGCCACATCGAGTCCTTCTCTCCCCCTAACCATGCTCTCTACTACTCCACTTACCTCCATCCATTCCTCCTCCCCCCTCAACATCATCTCCACCAAATTCTCCCAGTTCACCGCCTCCCCTAGTTTCCTCTCCAACTACTTCAACACTTCCTCGTTCCTCCAGCATCTAAACACATGCGCCACATCATCCTCCACTTCACACCTCTCCCAATCTTGTGGAGGTGCCTTACTCTCGACTCATGTCCAGTGAACACCTGTGTCAAGAAGTAGTTCACCTCCTCGAATTTCCGGTCCATCCAATCTCTCCTCATACTCCTCCCACCTTCTCTCCATTTCCTCCACCATACATTCCTGTACTTCCTCTCTGGTCGCACCCCTCCAGCGTTTGTTCCCAGCTCTAGCCATCACGTCAAATGGGTAGGACCTTGCCAACACCGCTACTGACAGTCCTCCCACTCTCTTTAGTAGCTCTGTCTTGGATTAAATCTCAACCAAACCTACTTCCATCTTTTGTGCAAAACCTTGTTTCCTGAATACAATCTTTCAACATTGCAACGAATGGAATCTCGTTAAAACCAAAGACAATCCTTGCAGATATGGTTTCTAGAGGTATCTGTCCAAAAAATCTCTCCGGTGTAATGGTCCAAAATGGGGATTAGAGCAGGAAGAAAACTGGCCGAAATCACTTTTCAAACCTCCAGAAAGTATTCCAGAACTTAAAAAAATTATTTTTAACAGTTTCAATGATTATTGAAGTATTTTCTTTTAAAATTTTTTCCAAATTTAATATCTTACGACGAACGATGGCCTACATTTTCAAAGATTTACTTATAATTGCAAAACTAAGATGCCAGATAGAAGAGGGGGTGTTTTGACAGCACTACAACTAAATCGAGCCACGTTACCTCTGGTAAAAATGTCTCAACTCGAATGCTTTTCGGAAGAATATAATGCTCTGCATGCCGATAAGCTTTTATCAAAAAAGATACGAATTCTAAATAGTAATGAACAAAGCAAGACTAAGACCAAGACCAAGACCAAGACCAAGACCAAGACCAAGACCAAGACCAAGACCAAGACCAAGACCAAGACCAAGACCAAGACCAAGACCAAGACCAAGACCAAGACCAAGACCAAGACCAAGACCAAGACCAAGACCAAGACCAAGACCAAGACCAAGACCAAGACCAAGACCAAGACCAAGACCAAGACCAAGACCAAGACCAAGACTAAAGACCAAGACCAAGACCAAGACCAAGACCAAGACCAAGACCAAGACCAAGACCAAGACCAAGACCAAGACCAAGACCAAGACCAAGACCTAGACCAAGACCAAGACCAAGACCAAGACCAAGACCAAGACCAAGACCAAGACCAAGACCAAGACCAAGACCAAGACCAAGACCAAGACCAAGACCAAGACCAAGACCAAGACCAAAACCAAGACCAAGACCAAGACCAAGACCAAGACCAAAACCAAAACCAAGACCAAGACCAAGACCAAGACCAAGACCAAGACCAAGACCAAAACCAAGACCAAGACCAAGACCAAGACCAAGACCAAAATTTGGACAATGTTGGTCTTGGTCTTGCTGATCCACTCTTGATCTTCATTAAATATGTCCGGTCGTGGTCTTGGTCTTCCTTATTTAGTCTTGGTCTTAGTCTTGCGCATCCAGTCTTGGTCTTGCTCAAATATGTCCGGTAGTGGTCTTGGTCTTGCTCATTTAGTCTTGGTCTTGGTCTTGCTAGTCTAATGATAATCTTGGTCTTTGTCCTGCTTTTTCGCAAGACCAAGACCGAGACAGCAAGACCAAGACTGTAAGACCAAGACCAATTTTGCTCACCACTAATTCTAAACTTGAACCCATTTCTCAGCTCAGATAATCTTACTCGTGTGGGTGGTAGAATCCAAGCTTCATCTTTTGATTTTGATAAAAAAACATCCAATTATTATGTCTGATAAACATCCATTGACGAAACTAACGCTTCAACATGAACATTTAAGATCATTTCATGCTGGTCCCCAACTTCTTTAAGCGTCTATGAGAAATCGTTATTGGCTTAAAAAATTGTTCATTCTTGAATTGATTGTTTCCCAACCTAACCCAATTATGGGCAATTTATCTAAATCTCGAGTCAATTCCGCAGTTCCATAATCTGTAACCGGTACCTATTATGATTAAAGATCGAAAGGGACGTGGGGCCAAAACTTGGAAATCTTGGTCACAAAAGCAATACACTTAGAATTAGTCAGTGATTTAACCACTGAAGCTTTAATTGCTAAGTTTCGTAGATTTTGTGCCCGTCGAGGGAAACCAAGTCAAGTGTTTTTAGGTAATGGAATCAATATTGTGGGAGAACGAATTGAACTAAACTAGCTAAATTTTTACTTTCTCAAGAAAATACCCTTCAGAAGACATTTAACGATTTAGGCACTTCTTGGAAATTTATACCTGCTTACTCACCCCATTTTGGAGGAATTTGGGAGGCTGGGGTGAAATCAGCTAAGGGTCATCTACTTTTGAAGAGCTTTCAACTCTATTGGCAGAAATTGAGGCAATTCTTAATTCTCGACCTCTTACTCCTCTTTCTTCTGATCCTAACAATGCTTCTGCTGTTAATCCTTCCCGTTTCCTCATTGGAAAACCGATGACTACTTTACCAGATCCAGATCTTCAACAATTGCCTTTAAGCCATTTATCCAGATATCAGCCGATACAGCAATTGCAACAACATTTTTGGCGACGCTGGTCTCTGGAGTTTATTAATGAAACACAACTTCGCACAAAGTGGAAAATACTGGGGAAAAGTAATCCAAACAACGCCTGGTGCCGATGGAGTGGTAACTTACTCATCTCTCTTCTGATCAAAACGATTCTTTTGCTCTTACTCTTTCTCGATTCCTCATTGGACAACCGATGACTACTTTACTAGATCCAGATCTTCAACAATTGCCTTTAAGCCATTTATCCAGATATCAGCTGATACAGCAATTGCAGCAACACTTTTGGCGACGCTGGTCTCTGGAGTTTATTAATGAACTACAACTTCGCACAAAGTGGAAAACAATTGGGGAAAAGTAATCCAAACAACGCCTGGTGCCGATGGAGTGGTAACTTACTCATCTCTCTTCTGATCAAAACGATTCTTTTGCTCTTACTCTTTCTCGATTCCTCATTGGACAACCGATGACTACTTTACTAGATCCAGATCTTCAACAATTGCCTTTAAGCCATTTATCCAGATATCAGCTGATACAGCAATTGCAGCAACACTTTTGGCGACGCTGGTCTCTGGGGTTTATTAATGAACTACAACTTCGCACAAAGTGGAAAATATTGGGGAAAAGTAATCCAAACAACGCCTGGTGCCGATGGAGTGGTTAGAGTAGTAGTTATTAAAACAGCCAATGAAATTGTTGTATGTGATATCATTATAAAGTGTAATTATTATTTAGTGAAATTTAAAGAATAATAGTTGATTGTTTACATTGTGGAACGGTAAAAATGAACATTCTTTGTTTTAATAATGTTGGTGAGAGAATTATTAAGAAGTTACAAGAAAGCACATAAAAGTACGATCGATTCTGTAATTTCAACAAAAGATAAATGTAATTATTTTCTTTAATAATCATAGAAAATGAGAATTTCTGAATGTAAAGTTATAAGAAATCTTTTATTATATACCAGTCTGTATATAAAGAAATAATGGATTTGAAGATTGTCGCGAATAAAGTTTCTGCATTACTAATTTTTGGCTGTTAAATGTCGACAAAAAAAACTTTATGTTTTAACAAAGAAATATATTATAGTCATCTTTACGTTTTAACTTTTCAACAGATCTTTTAATTTAAAAATATTTTTACACGATTTGCTGCTTGAATTTTTCTAAATTACTACAAATATACAAAAAAAATTTTTTTGTTTAACTACCAAAAAAATATACAAAATTGCAATTGTTATTACGTTTCTTATACTTTTTTTTTATACCAATGCCAACAAAACAGAAATTTTCCTTTCCCCTTCTTCAACAAGTTCATGTGACGTAGAAAAAACCGTTGTTCTAGTCTTGTGTATACAAATAATCTAGGCCTATCTACCGAATGTGTAAGTAAGGTGTGAAAGTTTGGCTTAATCATTGTATATAAAAGCTCTCCAAGTGTTTTTGTTTCTTGCTTTGGTTCGTGCTTCCGCTAAAGTCCCATGTTTTCCTTGGTCTTCCCCTGGTTCTGCTTTCATGTCTTTTTGCCTCCCATATATGTTTTACTGACATGTTATATATTGCATAATCTAGTTAAGAGTCCAAACCATTTTAATTGTCGATCTTGTATTATCTGGATTACTGGTAGTGCATTAAGGCGTCTCTCCTTGTAATTCCTGCGATCTTCCGTAAGTGTTTCATCTCCATACTCTGTAATTTGCTTTCCATCCTCTTCGTCAGTACCCAGCTTTCGCATCCAAAAGTTAATATAGGGAGAAATATAGTCTGCCAAAAACTTTGGCGATTGTCCTCTAATTAAATGATTTCGCATGTCTTCCTCTTGGTGAGATATCCAACGATTCTAGAGGTTTCTGTGCAACCCACTTTCTTGTAACCAAGTTTATTGTCGATTTTTGACAATTATTGACCAATTTTCAAAATTTTTGACAATTATTGACCATTTTTTCAAAATTTTTGAAATTATTGACCATTTTTTCAAATATTAACAATTATTGACCATTTTTGACAATTATTGACCCATTTTGACAGCTTTGACAGTTATTGACATTTTTGACAATTTTTCAAAAATTTTGACCATTTTTGACCATTTTTAACAATTATTGACTATTTTTGACATTTTTTTATAATTATTGAATCTTTTTTCAAAATTTTGATAATTTTTGACTATTTTTCATAATTTTAACAATTATTGACCAGTTTTGACAGTTTATGACAATTATTGACCATTTTTGATAATTTTTCAAAAAATTTGACAATTATTGTACATTTTTCAAAATATTTAACAATTTTTGACTATTTTTGACCATTTTTTTAAAATATTTAACAATTTTTGACCAGTTTTTATCAGTTTTGACAATTTTTGAGCATTTTTGATAGGTTCTGACAATTATTGACCATTTTTGACCATTTTTCAAAAATTTTGATAATTATTGTACATTTTTCAAAATATTTAACAATTTTTTAGGAATTTTTCAAAATTTTAACAATTATTGACTATTTTTTACCATTTTTTAAAATATTTAATAATTTTTGACCAGTTTTGACAATTTTTGAGCATTTTTGACAGGTTCTGACCATTATTGACCATTTTTGACCATTTTTCAAAAATTTTGACTATTTTTAACAATTATTGACCTTTTTTTTTAAATTTTGACAATTTTTGACCATTACTCAAAATTTTAACAATTATTGACCATTTTTGACAATTTTTCAAAAATTTTGACAATCAGTGACCATTTTCTTAAATATTTAACAATTTTTGACGATTTTTGATAGGTTTTGATAATTATTGACCGTCTTTGACAATTATTGACCATTTTTTCAAAAATTTTATAAATATTGACTATTTTTGACAATTTTTGAAAATATTTGGCAATTATTAACCATTTTTTCAATATTTTGACAGTTCTTGACAATTATTGACCATTTTTCCAAATTTTTGACAATTTTTGACCATATTTCAAAAATTTTGATAATTTTTCAAAAATTTCAACATATTTGGCAATTATTAACCATTTTCCCAAAATGTTGTCAATTTTTGACCATTTTTGATAATTTTTGACAATTATTGACCATTTTTGACAATTTTACGGCTGAGGAAGAGAGGGGAGAGAATTAGCACAGTGGAGGCAGAGAAAGAGGCGAAGAATGAGTCATCGCGTGACGAACGCTTTTCCGAAACATCCTCTAATTAAATGATTTCTTCCTCTTGGTGAGATTTCCAACGATTCTAGAGGTTTCTGTGCAACCCACTTTCTTGTGATCAAGTTTATTGTCGATTTTTGATAATTATTGACCAATTTTCAAAATTTTTGACAATTATTGACCATTTTTTTCAAAATTTTTGAAAATTATTGACCATTTTTTCAAATATTAACAATTATTGACCATTTTTGACAATTTTTGACCCATTTTGACAGCTTTGACAATTATGACAATTTCATGGTTTGTGACTATCAAAGCTACCTTCTACTAAATTTTCATCAAAAGCGAACATTTTTTACCGAAACCAAAAATAAAAAACGAAAAATGCAGTTTTTTGCGTTTTTCGAGCTAATTTTGAGGTTATATGAAAAAGTCAGTTATGAAAAAGTTGTAGATTTTCTCAAGATCTACAACTTCTATGATCAACTTTTTATTCTAGGAACTCAACTTTGGCCGGAAATCGCAATGTCTTTTTCCACCCCCAAAAAAAGTGTGTTTTACCGAAAAAACGTGATAACTCGAAAAATTTCCAATATTTTAATTTCAAATTTTTTTTCTTGGTTTGTGACTATCAAAGCTACCTTCTACTAAATTTTCATCAAAAGCGAACATTTTTTAACGAAACCAAAAATAAAAACGAAAAATGCAGTTTTTTGCGTTTTTCGAGCTAATTTTGAGGTTATGTGAAAAAGTCACTAATGTAAAAGTTGTAGATTTTCTCAAGATCTACAACTTTTATAATCAACTTTTTATTCTAGGAACTCAACTTTGGCCGGAAATCGCAATAATGTCTTTTTCCACCCACCAAAAAAAGTGTGTTTTACAGAAAAAATGTTATAACTCGAAAAATTTCGAATATTTCAATTTCAAATTTTTTTTCATGGTTTGTGACTATCAAAGCTACCTTCTACTAAATTTTCATCAAAATAGAACATTTTTTAACGAAACCAAAAATAAAAAACGAAAAATGCAGTTTTTTGCGTTTTTCAAGCTAATTTTGAGGTTATAGGAAAAAGTCACTGATGAAAAAGTTGTAGATTTTCTTAAGATCTACAACTTTTATAATCAACTTTTTATTCTAGGAACTCAACTTTGGCCGGAAATCGCAATAATGTCTTTTTCCACCCCCCAAAAAAGTGTGTTTTACCGAAAAAACGTATAACTCGAAAAATTTCCAATATTTCAATTTGAATTTTTTTTTTCATGGTTTGTGACTATCAAAGCTACCTTCTTCTAAATTTTCATCAAAATCGAACATTTTTTAACGAAACCAAAAATAAAAAACGAAAAATGCAGTTTTTTGCGTTTTTCGAGCTAATTTTGAGGTTATATGAAAAAGTCAGTTATGAAAACGTTGTAGATTTTCTCAAGATCTACAACTTCTATGATCAACTTTTTATTCTAGGAACTCAACTTTGGCCGGAAATCGCAATGTCTTTTTCCACCCCCCCAAAAAAAGTGTGTTTTACAGAAAAAATGTTATAACTCGAAAAATTTCCAATATTTCAATTTCAAATTTTTTTTCATTATTTGTGACTATCAAAGCTACCTTCTACTAAATTTTCATCAAAATCGAACATTTTTTAACGAAACCAAAAATAAACAACGAAAAATGCAGTTTTTTGCGTTTTTCGAGCTAATTTTAAAGTTATGTGAAAAAGTCACTGATTAAAAAGTTGTAGATTTTCTCAAGATCTACAACTTTTATCATCATATTTTTTCTCTAAAACCTCAACTTTGGCCGGAAATCGCAATAATGTCTTTTTCCACACCCCAAAAAGGTGATTTTTACCGAAAAAACGTCAAAATTAGGAAAATCTCGGATCGTTAACGTATGGATAAATTAATATTCGATATTCTACTGTATCGATACTGTACGTTCCGCTCTGTATCGATACCTAATATCGATACTTTCTAGTGTATCGCGCAACCCTATCCTATCATAGATTTCCATCTCTGTTGGGAAAGTGGATGGTGGAGAGATATTTTTCTGCGTGTAGTTGTAATATATTGCGTTAATACGACTTTGGGTATTTCTGAGAACTGGAAACAACTGCAAGCAATTTAATAAATTTAATAACAGCACGATTTCTCTGTTGGTCACGATATAATTAGGACAATTTGCGAACTCGTACACAAATTCGGTATTCTCGGTAATTACCGAATTTTTCGATAAAAGATAAAAACGCATGAAATATAAATTTATGAAAAAAAATATATCCCGCTCTGTATAATAAAACGCTGTTTACATAAAGATCCCCACCTGGCATATCTCCGAAATAACTTTCCCTTTTTTTTTTACTTCTTCTAAACATCTCGCCACAAAATTTGTCGAAATTAAAATAGTGTTTAGTCACGTGCTTTAGCATGTAACACATCGCCCTTTTCGGAAACTTTGCCCTTTCGAATCTAAATACCTTAAGAGGCTCGTGCACTCTTTCTATCACCTGTCAAAAGAGGTAATTTTGTTTAACTCCCGGTGAACATGACACGTGGTTGGTTTTTTTTTTGGGATAAATTGGTCGTTTCACTTTTAAAAACAAACCAAACGAAAATATCTTGTGGGTTTTGCGTGATTTATATTTGTTTTGACGTCTCTAGCAACTTCATCATCAGTTTCATTCAATAGACATATATGTATATTATTAAAAAACCCAATTACCATAGTATATGGTGTAGGGTATGCTCTTATACTTATTTTAAGTACATTGCATTATGCTTAAGACATATATCCATTTTTTCATTGTTAATTTCAACTTCCTGCCTTCCAATTTCTTCTATTTCTACTTCCAAATATTCATATCTTCTCACTTGTTCAATTTTTATTCCTTCTAATTGTAGGTTTAACTGTTTTTGTTTCTGTCCTAAAAACCATAACTTTGGTTTTACTTTGATTCCAAATTCTTTAGTTCCAGATTTCCATATTATTTTGATTTTTTCCTTGCCATAATTATTAAATTATCTGCAAAAGCTGCTTCTGATATATCCATTCTTATTAAATGTGTAGTTTTGCCATTTTGGTTGACGATTTTTTAATTATTTTATCAATGAAAATTGTAAAGAATAATGGACTTGGTGCCCTCCTTGCCTTAATCCTTCTTGTGTTGAAAATGGTTCTGATGATCTACTTTTGTATATTACAGAATTTCTGTTATTTTTGTAGATGTTTTTAATTATGTCTATTATTTTGTGGTTGACTCCTCTTCCTTCTAGTATTTTCCATAACTTCTCCCTTGGAACTTTATCAAAAGCTTTTTCCATATCTACAAATCCTAATGTCAATAGACATAATTTTATAATTTTTAAAGATAATTCATAAAAAATGTTGCTCAGTTATGATGAAGCTAGATGTTGAGATCTTTCCTGATACCTCAAGCTTCATTATCTTAAAAAAGTTAGAATGATAATAATGTATTTTTTCCACGCCCTCCGAATTAACTCAATTGGTGAAAATTTAACAATTTATCAGATTAAAAATAAAAAAAATTATATGAAAATAGTCAAAAATTTTGAAATATGGTCAAAAATTGTCAAGTGTTAAAATTTTGAAAAATGGTCGATAATTGTCAAAAATTTTAAAAAAAATTTGAAAAATGGTCAAAAAATTTGAAAAATGGTCAATAATTGTCAAAAATGGTCGATAATTTTCAAAAACTTCAAGAAAACTTTGAAAAATGGTCAAACATTTTCAAAAATTGTCAAAAATGGTCAATTGTCAAAAATTGTCAAAATGGTCAATAATTGTCAAAAATGGTCGATGATTCTCAAAAACTTTAAAAAATGGTCAAACATTTTCAAAAATTGTCAATAATTGTCAAAAACTATCAAAAATGGACAATTACTGTCAAAATTGGTCAATATTTGTCAAAAATTTTTAAAATTTTGAAAAATGGTCGATAACTGTCAAAAACTATCAAAAATGGTCAACAATTTTGAAAAATTATTAAATTTTTTGAAAAATTGTCTAAAATTCTGAAAAATTGTCAAAAATGGACAATAATTGTCAAAAACTATCAAAATTGGCCAAAAATGGATAATTATTGTTAAAAGTTGTCAAAATTTTGAAAAATACTTGATAATTCTCCAAAATTGTTAAAGTTTTTGAAATATGGTCAAAAACTGTCAAAAATGGTTAAAAATTGTCAATAATTTTTAAAAACTGTCAAAAATGGACAATTATTGTCAAAATTGGTCAATAATTGTCAAAAATGATCAATAATTGTCAAAAATGGTCGATAAATGTCAAAAACTTTAAAAAATGGTCAAACATTTTCAAAAATAGTCAATTGTCAAAAATTTCGAAAAATTGTCAAAAATTGCCAATGATGGTCAAAAACTATCAAAAATTGTCAAAAACTGTCAAAAACTGTCAAAAATGGAAAATTATTGTAAAAATTGTTAAAGTTTTTGAAAAATGGTCAATAATTGTCAAAACTGGTAAAAAATTTGGAAAAATGGTCCATAATGGTCAGCAATTGTCAATAATTATCAAAAATGGTCTAAAATATTGAAAAATTGTCAAAAACGGTCAAACACTATCAAAAATGGTTAAAAATTGTCAATTATTGTTAAAAACTGTCAAAAATGGACAATTATTGTCAAAATTGGTCAATAATTGTCAAAAATTGTTAAAATTTTGAAAAATGGTCAATAATTGTCAAAAACTATCAAAAATGGTCATTAATTTTGGAAAATGGTCAAAAATTGTTAAAATTTTTGAAAAATTGTCAGAAATGGCCAATCATTGTCAAAAACTATCAAAAATAGTCAAAAATTGTCAAAAACTGTCAAAAATGGACAATTATTGTTAAAAATTGTCAAAATTTTGAAAAATAGTTGATAATTCTCAAAAGTTGTTAATTGTTAATATGGTCAAAAACTATCAAAAATGGTTAAAAATTGTCAATAATTTTTAAAAACTGTCAAAATGGACAATTATTGTCAAAATTGGTCAATAATTGTCAAAAATGGTCGATAATTGTTAAAAACCTTAAAAAATGGTCAAACATTTTCAAAAATAATCAATTGTCAAAAATTGCCAAAAATTGTCAAAAATTGCCAATAATGGTCAAAAACTATCAAAAATTGTCAAAAATGGAAAATTATTGTCAAAAATTGTTAAAGTCTTTGAAAAATGGTCAATAATTGTCAAAACTGGTAAAAAATTTGGAAAAATGGTCCATAATTGTCAGCAATTGTCAATAATCATCAAAAATGGTCTAAAATATTGAAAAATTGTCAAAAACAGTCAAAGACTATCAAAAATGGTTAAAAATTGTCAGTTATTGTTAAAAACTGTCAAAAATGGCAAATCATTGTCGAAAAAAATCAAAAATTGTCAAAAAATGTCAAAAATGGACAATTATTGTTAAAAATTGTCAAAATTTTGAAAAATAGTTGATAGTTGTCAAAAATTTCGAAATATGGTCAATAATTGTCAGAACTGGTCGAAAATTTGGAAAAGTGGTCCATAATTGTCAACAATTGTCAATAATTATCAAAAATGGTCAATAATTTTGAAAAATAGTCTAAAATATTGAAAAATTGTCAGAAACGGTCAAAAACTATCAAAAATGGTTAAAAATTGTCAATTATTGTGAAAAACTGTCAAATATGGACAATTATTGCCAAAATTGGTCAATAATTGTTAAAATTTTGGAAAATGGTCGATAATTGTCAAAAATTGTTAAAGTTTTTGAAAATTCGTCAAAAATTTTGAAATATGGTCAAAAATGGTCAAATATTAGGAAAAATGGTCCGTAATTGTAAACAATTATCAAAAATGGTCAATAATTTTGAAAAATGATCTAAAATTTTGAAAGATTGTCAAAAATGGTAAAAAATTATCAAAAATGGTTAAAAATTGTCAATTATTGTTAAAAACTGTTAAAAATGGACAATTATTGTCAAAAACTGTCAAAAATGGTTAAAAATTGACATCATTGTCAAAAATGGTCAAAAACTATCAAAAATGGTTAAAAATTGTCAATTATTTTTAAAAACTGTTAAAAATGGACAATTATTGTCAAAAACTATCAAAAATGGTTAAAATTTGTCATCATTAAAATTATCAAAAATTTGGAAAAATGGTCACTAATTTTGAAAAACAGTCAAAATGGTCAATAATTGTCAAAAATGGCCAATAATTGTTAAAATTTTGAAAAATGGTCAATAATTGTTAAAATTTTGAAAAATGGTCAATAATTGTCAAAATTTTGAGATATGGACAATAATCGTCAAAAATTGTCAAAATTTTGAAAAATAGTCAGTAAATAATACGAGCCGAAAATCGATTTAAACACGTAATTTATAAAATCGATTAATATTACTATAAAAATCGATTATAAGGAAATAATAATCGATTTATATAAAAACAAGCGGCAATCTGTTACTTTACGCTCTAAATACACAAATAACTATTTTATTTCAATATTTGGTATTTCTATACCCAAACTAGTCTGGTTTGACCCAACGAAAATGAGAAAATGAAAAAAAAATCTATACCAGTAAGAGAAGATTTAACTCTTCTATCCTATACAATAAATCTTCTACCAATCGCTAGGAATTAATTTAAAAAAAAAGTTTCATGCCGCATCTCTTCAACCTTCACATTAAAATGACCTAAAATCATGAATGATTCATAACAGTGTAATTATTACTCGATTAATTTCCAAATAATCTAAACGTTTATTTACTGTACACACCTTGATATAAAAATTTATTTTATTGCTTATTATTTGTACAATAATGACTCATTGTTTTAAAACGAAGCGACACACATTCTTCGAGAAAAAAAATTCTAGCAAGATTACGCCTGAACAATCAGAAATCCTTAATTTGTATTTCCCACCAAATTTTTTTTCTGTCGTGTCAACAACGAGGCGGACATAACATTATTAAAAGATAAAATTTTATCAAAAAAAATTAATAATAATTCGAAAGAAATAAGTAACAAGTGTTTTTAACGTTCTAAATAAATAATAATCACATAGGTATAAATCCGGAGTATATTGAGGGTGAATAATTTGAGTCTTGGAATCTCAAGATGGTCGATTATTGTTAAAAGGAGTAGAAGGATGAAGAAGCGATAGATTCGTAGCAATTTACGATCGATTTTTTTTTAGGTGCTCTAATTAAATAATAATTACATGGTTATAAATCTGGGGTATATTGAGGGTGCTCTAGTAAATAATTTGAGCCTCAGAGCATCAGTGTTAAAAAAAAGTTGCAATTTACCGTCGATTTTTTTAAATAAATAATAATCACATGGTTATAAATCTGGGGTATATTGAGGGTGCTCTAGTAAATAATTTCGAGTCTTAGAACATCAGGTCTGACAATTAGTGTTAAAAAAGAGTAGAAGAGTGAAGAAACGATTGATTTGAAGGAAATTACGGTCGACTTTCAGCTCCTTTTGGCGTTCTAAATAAATAATAATCACATTGCTATAAATCCGGACTATATTGAGGGTGTATAATTTGATTCTTGGAATCTTAAGATGATCGATTATTGTTAAAAGGAATAGAAGGATGAAGAAGCGATAGATTCGAAGCAATTTACGGTCGATTTTTTTTTTGGTGCTCTAATTAAATAATAATCACTTGGTTATATATCTGGGGTATATTGAGGGTGCTCTAGTAAATAATTTCGAGTCTTAGAGCATCAGGTATGTCAATTAGTGTTAAAAAGGAGTAGAAGAGTGAAGAAACGGTGGAGTTGAAGGAAATTACGGTCGACTTTCAGCTCCTTTTGACGTTCTAAATAAATAATAATCACATTGCTATAAATCCGGACTATATTGAGGGTGAATAATCTGGAATCTCAAGATGATCGATTATTGTTAAAAGGAGTAGAAGGAAGAAGAAGCGATAGATTCGTAGCAATTTACGGTCGATTTTTTTTCTGGCGTTCTAAATAAATAATAATCACTTGGCTATAAATCTGGAGTATATTAAGAGTGTTCCAGGGAGTAGTTTTAACTTTATAATATCAATACTGTGAAAGGAGGATGGATTATTGTTTATATGCCGAAAATTCCGTTGTAGAAGAAGAATTTTATGACTTTATTTAAGTAGGTCTTTCAATGTCAAATAATAAAAGACAAATAAAGTATTAAACAATCCTTAATTGATAATAAAATAAATAGTTAAAGTTAAATTTAATAATTATTATCTAGTATTTGTTCCGCTTAAATGCAAACATTATTACATTATTTTTCAATTTATTTATGTTCGATTGTGTAAATATTCAAAACGAGTTTATAAAAGGTGGAAATCATTAAACCACGTAAACTTTTGCGGTGATTGCTAAAATATTTAACAATCGTTCGTAGAAAGCAAATAGAAATGTCTCATTCTATAAAGATATCGAATATTAAAATTATTACTATTCGTATGTAGGTTTTGAGTCCTCAGAAACTCGAAACAGAATCTCCGAATTTCTGAGCTTCTTTAAATTTTGTGGAGCAGTTTATAAACGGACGTTTGTTTGTCCAAAAAACCGAAAAAAGTTCAAGCGCTTGGTGAGCCAATATTCTGTATTTGGCCTAATATAATAAGATGACAATAATATTTAAAGAAAAAATAAATTCCCTTGAAACTAATTTCAATAAATCATTAGAACGTTGAAATATTACATAAATATGAGTAAAAAGGTCAACAGGTACGAAGTCAAGTTCAGAGCGTGAAATAAACATAAACATGTATTATTTAATATTTACCTACGGTGAACTTGACTCGTCGTATAAATATACAAGCGACAACGCATTAAGAGATCAGTCAACAATCAATAAAAGATCGATCAGTGACCAGTCAATAATAAATCAATTTAAGATAAATTAATCATGCATTCTGGGAAGGAACGGGCTCATCTTGCATGTGCGTGTTCGCGCTTTTTTTTTAAACAGTTCCGAGATCTAGGAACCATCCTCACCTCTGTATCAACATGCGCACCCCCTACCAATCCTTGCAATAGTTATGTTGTATAACTTGTAGACCGGTTTCGGCGTATTGCGCCTCATCAGTACAAGGTATATGTTATCGTCCGAGAGTTAATCCCGAACTGAATTTATCTCTACAATCGCCAACTATACATACCTTCCACTGACGGAAATGTGTTAGTTGCGAAAGTAGCGACACCTTCACCTCCAAGTCACAAAACAAAATTCGAAAGTGACAACAAACCCGTGAGCTTGAAATAAAAATGAATTATTACAGTTTCCTGTAAAATTGTCGTATTTAGTAAAGCGTTATACCGATAGATATCGAAGAATAAAGTAGGAGGGAAGTAGTTGTTTCTTCTTCGTTGAAC
This sequence comes from Lochmaea crataegi, assembly GCA_947563755.1. Classification (NCBI taxonomy): domain Eukaryota; kingdom Metazoa; phylum Arthropoda; class Insecta; order Coleoptera; family Chrysomelidae; genus Lochmaea; species Lochmaea crataegi. The sequence continues at coordinate 9,439,100 of OX387433.1, read as the reverse complement.
GGTCACTGTTTTTGAAAAATATTTTTCAAAACATGTTGTAAGCGTTAGAATAATATATTTTTATTTTTCGATATCTATTGGTATAACGCTTTACTAAATACGACAATTTTACAGGAAACTGTAATAATTCATTTTTGTAACAAATATAGCCCAAAGAATAATTTTGTTGTTTTTCCCCGAAAAACATATTTTTGATTACCCCACTTATTGTTATCAAATTCTAATTCTTCAATATCTCTGCGGCTTCATAGAGGAATTTTATTTCGCCTCTTTCTTAGCGATAGATTTAGAGAGACCAGACAGCAGACGGCGTTCACACTTTCCTCTCTCAGACTTAGCGCAGACCCGCTTGTGCGCATGTCACATGTAAAAATCAATATTTCCCTGGAAATGTCTACTATACCACTCTCCCGTTAATGTAAGAAACAATAATTATTGTACGACGGAATTTTGTATAAATGTGTAAACCTAGAAGCATTAAAAAAAAGATATTTTTTTCCAATCAGTGGAAACGTATAAATTTTGCGAAATCTTCTCACACATTTCTATTAATATCAAACTCTCATTAAACATTTATCTACAGCGATTTCCGGCAATTTTCTACGCTACCATCTTATTAAATGTCCTCCATTCCTTATAAAACGCCATCGTTTCTTCATTAATTGTTTTAATTTCAATGATGCTAATTACAGATTATAAGAAACTGAATTAAAATATAAAATCCAACTAAGTATCTCAGAGACGGCATCTGAAGATGGTACCGTAAAAATCAAAACGTCAGATATCAACATATGACAGATTGATATACATTTTCCTTAATTACAGTTTCCTGTAAAAATTGTCATATTGTAGTAAAGCGTATTAACCAATAGATCGAATACTATTATAACGCCTTAAAATATTTTTCAAAAAACAATGACCGTTCAACTAAGATGGAACAACTACTTCTCGGGCTATATGCCCGGACAGATATTAAATTACACTTTTTTTTAAGGCGTTATAATAGTATTAATTATATTATCATCGATCTACTAGATATACATTTCGTTTTTACTGCATGTGTTTGAAATGTCAAAATATGACAGTTCCTTCGTCCCTAACTAGATCACTCTAGTTCTATTTTTTTTTTAAATGGCCATCTATTCTACAATCGGTACCGACCTGAATTCACGCGATTTTTAACACAAATTGAAAACAACACTGATTTTTGTGTGCTAGAATATGTATAAGGTGACATATTTATCAATAACGGTAGAGAAAATTTTTTTCTCTTTAGATTATCAGTTAAGAGAAATGGCCGGTAGGAGATATCTGATAATAAAATCTTTATTTGTTACGCCTATGAGTATCATTATAAATGTTAATTGGGTGAAGAAAGACTCACACAAGTGCAAGAATATTCGAAGAAAAGAGAGAGGCGGAGAGCGAGAACCGAGGTAAATGAACATCATCGAGTTATCCTTACACAAAATTTTTTATCAGAAAAGGCACACCTCACGTTGTCTACGTGTTGCCGCGCAAGCGGATCTACAACTTGAGTTATCGAAAGGTTTATAATTTTTTTTTGTAGTGTCATTTCAACTTTACAGTGCCATATCTCAATAAAACCATAAACTACAGGTATAATACATATTTTACTTTGAATTAATAAAATATTACCTCCCCGGTTTAGGAAAAAATAACTTTCTGTCAATTAGACGCTTGTTAGATCATGTTCACACTAAACGGCTCCTGTTAGGACCATTTAAACGATTTCTATAATAAATCGAGTCGGAAGCGTAGCCGGATATTTATTTTGGGAGGGGGCAACTTGATAACAAATTGATAACAAACAACTTGATAACAGCTTGATAACAAATTGATTACAAACAACTTGATAACAACTTGATAACAACTTGATAACAAATTGATGACAAACAACTTGATAACAAATTTATAACAAATTGATTACAAACAACTTGATAACAACTTGATAACAAATTGATAACAAATTGATAACAACTTGATAACAAATTGATAACAAACAACTTGATAACAACTTGATAACAAATTGATTACAAACAACTTGATAACAAACAACTTGATAACACATTTATAACAAATTGATAACAAACAACTTGATAACAAATTGATAACAAACAACTTGATAACAAATTGATTACAAACAACTTGATAACAGCTTGATAACAAATTGATTACAAACAACTTGATAACAAATTGATAACAAACAATTTGATAACAAATTTATAACAAATTGATTACAAACAACTTGATAACAACTTGATAACAAACAACTTGATAACAAATTTATAACAAATTGATAACAAACAACTTGATAACAAACAACTTGATAACAAATTGATAACAAACAACTTGATAACAAATTGATTACAAACAACTTGATAACAACTTGATAACAAATTGATAACAAACAACTTGATAACAAATTTATAACAACTTGATAACAAACAACTTGATAACAAACAACTTGATAACAAACAACTTGATAACAACTTGATAACAACTTGATAACAACTTGATAACAAATTGATAACAACTTGATAACAACTTGATAACAAATTGATAACACTTGATAACAAACAACTTGATAAGAACTTGATGACAAATTGATAACAAACAACTTGATAATAACTTGATAACAAATTGATAATAACTTGATAACAAACAACTTGATAACAAATTGATAACAAACAACTTGATAACAAACAACTTGATAACAAATTGATAACAACTTGATAACAACTTGATAACAATTTGATAACAAACAACTTGATAACAAATTGATAACAACTTGATAACTTGATAACAACTTGATATCAAATTGATAACAAACAACTTGATAACAAATTGATAACAACTTGATAGCACTTGATAACAAACAACTTGATAAGAACTTGATGACAAATTGATAACAAACAACTTGATAATAACTTGATAACAAATTGATAACAATTTGATAACAAACAACTTGATAACAAATTGATAACAAACAACTTGATAACAAACAACTTGATAACAAACAACTTGATAACAAGTTGATAACAAATTGATAACAAACAACTTGATAACAAATTGATAACAAATTGATAACAAATTGATAACACTTAAAAAACAAACAACTTGATAAGAACTTGATGACAAATTGATAACAAACAACTTGATAATAACTTGATAACAAATTGATAACAACTTGATAACGAACAACTTGATAACAAATTGATAAGAAACAACTTGATAACAAACAACTTGATAATAACTTGATAATAACTTGATAATAACTTGATAATAACTTGATAATAACTTGATAATAACTTGATAACAACTTGATAACAAATTGATAACAACTTGATAACAAACAACTTCATAACTACTTGATAACAACTTGATAACAAGTTGATAACAACTGGATAACCACTTGATAACAACTTGATAACAACTTGATAACAACTTGATAACAAACAACTTGATAACAAACAACTTGATAACAAACAACTTGATAACAAACAACTTGATAACAAACAACTTTATAACTTCATAAGGCATTAGTATTAATCTATTATTCTACACGTATTATTTCAACTTCGGCGAAGATAACGTAAATGTAGCTAAACTCCGAGATTATGACATTTAGATATAGGGAACATTACATGAGAAATATACAGGGTGGTCCATTTGAAATAACAAAGTTCATTATTATTCCGGAAAAAGGAAACATCTAACAACTGACAACAATGTAAGTACCACCATAATTTCGGCCGCAACACAAGACCCTTGCACACCAAAATCTATAAAAATCGTGCAAAGCCCTTTCCGAGATAATTGAGGCGTTCCATACTCAAAACTCACTCTGTATATTGTTACGAAGTCACCGACTCAAAGCCGGCCCTATCACACAACCCAAAATTTTGGCGAACGCGTTTTCTAGAATCTTCTGATCACGGCAGTGTTTACGCATATGAAGAGTATGGTGAATTCAAGAATGTTCGAGAATTGAGAAATACTATATATACACACGAATTTTGAGTGAGTTAACAGTTAGTAAACAGAGTTAGTTAACAGTTATTACAGACTTAGTTCACAGGCAGTTTACAGAAGTAATCGGACAGTGAATGAAAGAGTGAATCATTTAAGATAAATAGTGTAATATTCAAGTTATAAAAATAAAAACACCGAGTTCGATTTATGGCTGTTTTTGTTTTCATTTGGTTATTTTTGTGAAATAATTTTTTTAATAAGTATGTTAGTTCTTTTCGGACACACCTGGTGTTACATTTGAATATTATTTATAGAATAGAATGTAGTACGTAATGCATACGCGATTTCTCGAATAAAAACCCGAAGTCACAAGATGTAAACGCTTACAACAGTATACGAGACTAATTTAAAACTGTCTACCAACAAAACAAATCATAAATATAGTCGGAACACAAATTGAAATCGATCAAAATGAAAAACACGCCCACAACAACATGTCAAGCTCGATTCACATACAGAATATATCTCTATTATTCTTCTAAACGGATTTAAATACATCGTTGTCATATTTAATGGTATATACTAATAGTATAGGATTTTTTTTTCGTGCAATTAAAAATTAATTTTATGATAATCGAAAGCTTGAGAAATTTGTCATTGCAAGTTGTGCAGTATAGATACGTTAGAATGGCAATCTGTAAAAGGGTTGATGTTAATCACTCCCCTAGGACTCCCCTAGGACTCCCCAAGTCCCAAATTGAATGTATTAAGCTATACCCTGGCAGTTAACTAATACGACTATTATTGTCTTCCTGACATTTTGAAAAATAAGATTAAAAAACAACGCACAGGACGACACAAAGGCTACAGTCTCCTGCATTCAAACATCTAAATGCAGCTAAGAACGTATTAATATTGTATAATTTTGTATAGCAAGCGCCAAACGTGATGGCGAGCGCACAAAGTCATTTTCAGTAGAGCTCTTGCAAGACATATAAATGCTCTGTACAGAGGCGTATCATTAGTTGTCCTCGACTGGCAAGGGGCTTATCGTAATCCAATAGTAATTTAGTTGGAACAGTCTATACCTCCGCGATCGCTCGCCATCACGTTTGGCGCTTGGTATATCTTGTACATTATAGTAACAATTTTCTTTTTTTTTTTCAAAAAACTGTAAATAGACCTAGTATAAATGGAGATGGATGAGGGTTGTACAAAAGAATGAGTGAAGTATAAAAGGGTGAACACAGATTTTAATAATTTTAACCAATAGATTTTAATTTAGAATACTCAGATGCCATAAATATGTAACCCTGTTTTTCAATAGCTTTTCAGGGAAAAAAACAACACAATCTCTAAGGGAATGTTAGCTGTCAGGTTCGATCGGATCTATTATAGGTCATAAATCACGTCAATAAACGGATAATGCTTCAACGCATTTTCTTTGATGTTTTGGTAACCAAAATTAATGACCTTGAGAGACCGTCGTTGACAAATAATTGTTAAGTGGTTATTCTTTGCCCATAGCAATATTATTTTGTTAACTTCAAACAAATTTAACGAAACTGAACTAGATTTACGTTTACATGGATCTGCTTCTAGTTTCTTCCTGATTGCATCGCGGACATCTCGGGCTGGTTTAACCCTCCGTCGGGCGCAATGCATCTCTTAGATTCATTAGTGAGATTTTATTCGTTGCAATTTAATTGGAGTAAAATCTGAATTAAAGTATTTTGAAGGAGCATTTTGAGGAAGATTGGCGAAATGGTACAAAAACTTATTAGGCAATAACGAAGGAGGAAACCTAGATATTTCGGAAAATAATCAAACCCAAGAAGATCAGAGTGAGGCATGCGATTGCCTGGAAGAAGAGAGTGCAATACATCATCTCCTGAAAAATTTTCAAAAGTGGATATATCCGGTTTTGCACGCGAGCTCCTCAATTATACTTTAAAATTCATAATTATAATAAAATTGCTGCATTTGGATAATAAAAATGAATACACTATTTACCTCTGTATTCTATTTCTACTTCATGCAGAAAATATACCGAACGGGCGCAATGAATATGTGAGATTAAAACACTCACTGCAAAGTATACCTTTACACCAGAACAGCACGATCGTGTCTGTTGAATGTACACAACGTTAGGATAAAATGCGCCGCCGCACTGCCCGCTAGCCTGCTTATTGGATGAAATACATAAAATGTCATCGGTATGAATCTGTGAGATTTAATGCGCCCGATCGAGGGTTAAATACTATATTGTTAAACGTGCAATCGTAATATTATAGTAATTATAGTACTTTTCTTGTAAAAGTTTACACGAAACTTTCAACATTGTCTTCTTTAAATTCTTCTCATATTGATCGCCCAATCTTTTAGTATCAACGCCAATTCTTCTAAGCTTCTATGTTCATTTTCGTTCGCAGCAAAATTCCATAAATATTTGCGACTGTAGGTTTATTTCTAGGAATTTTTTCTTCGATTAGCGCATCTATACTTTGAAGATTCGCATTGCCAAAAAGTGACATTTTGAAATTTATTTGGCATGAAGTTGTCAAACTCAATAGTGATCGATAATTGCACCGAATGCAATTATCAGTATAATGTTGACTTGATTGGGTGGAATTGTTTCATATGACACAAAATGACAATATTTGATTGGTTGTTAGAACTGTCAAATAATTTTCATGTTTGTAGAAACAGTTTTTGAACAAAAAGAGATAACTCCGCATCGTGAAAGATTAGTTGAAGACGCTTTGGACTTCCATGGTATATACCACCTTGGCGTAGTTTTAACATAATTTTACATGTCTTCATGTTTTAGAATTAATCGAGTCTTCTACGACTTCCTGATGGTTAACATAAAATCGAATACCAGCCAGAGATACCCATCACACATCAACGGAAAATAAAATCTAATTAATACTTCGTCTTCGTCATCGTCATCATCATCATCATCATATGGCTGACAATCGTCCGCGCGATATTTATACCGAAAATTCGACTCTTCAAAATGTCAAGATGCGCAGTGATTGATGAGAACACATTTATAATTAGCGGACACTTCCGGTGTATTTGTGTTGGCACCACTGCATTCGATGTTGGTATGTTCGTCACTCTATTCAAATTTTCTCTTTGTTAAAATTTATTACTACGCTATACTTTTTTATTATATATAAATAAAAATAATTAACAGTTTTCTCTAGTTCTTAATCAACTTTAAAACCATGTAACTCAACAAGAAACTACTTTTTGCTAAACTTTCATTCTTATTATTAATTTTTCGATCTAAAATTTGAGACCATCTGATATCTAATATAATTCTCAAAAATGGTCAAAAATGGTCAAAAATGGTCAAAAATGGTCAAAAATTGTCAAAAATTGTCAAAAGTTGTCAAAAATTGTCGAAAATATTCAAAAATATTCAAAAATGGTCAAAAATTGTCAAAAATTGTCAAAAATTGTCAAAAATTGTCAAAAATTGTCAAAAATTGTCAAAAATTGTCAAAAATTGTCAAAAATTGTCAAAAATTGTCAAAAATTGTCAAAAATTGTCAAAAATTGTCAAAAATTGTCAAAAATTGTCAAAAATTGTCAAAAATTGTCAAAAATTGTCAAAAATTGTCAAAAATTGTCAAAAATTGTCAAAAATGGTCAAAAATTGTCAAAAATTGTCAAAAATTGTCAAAAATTGTCAAAAATTGTCAAAAATTGTCAAAAATTGTCAAAAATTGTCAAAACTTGTCAAAAATGGTCAAAAATGGTCAAAAATGGTCAAAAATGGTCAAAAATTGTCAAAAATGGTCAAAAATGGTCAAAAATTGTCAAAAATTGTCAAAATATCTGTCCAAATAGTGGTCGTGGTGAAAAATATTGTTTTTTGGATTTTTCTCTATAAATTCTGAATGTACCACACATTTTTTAGTAAAAAGATCTTAAACCTTGTGTAAAGTATTTCCAAGCCGTCACGAGTTTCGGAAATGAGAACTGGCAACGTTGTCCATCCACCGCTCTTTCTAAAATTTGAGACCATCTGATATCTAACATAATTCTCAAAAATTGTCAAAAATGGTCAAAAATTCTCAAAAATTGTCAAAAGTTGTCAAAAGTTGTCAAAAATGGTCAAAAATGGTCAAAAATGGTCAAAAATGGTCAAAAATTGTCAAAAATGGTCAAAAATGGTCAAAAATGGTCAAAAATGGTCAAAAATGGTCAAAAATGGTCAAAAATGGTCAAAAATTGTCAAAAATGGTCAAAAATGGTCAAAAATTGTCAAAAATTAAATATCTGTCCAAATAGTGGTCGTGGTGAAAAATATTGTTTTTTGGATTTTTCTCTATAAATTCTGAATGTACCACACATTTTTTAGTAAAAAGATCTTAAACCCTTGTGTAAAGTATTTCCAAGCCGTCACGAGTTTCGGAAATGAGAACTGGCAACGTTGTCCATCCACCGCTCTTTCT
>OX387433.1:9370435-9430435 GCA_947563755.1 Lochmaea crataegi | reverse complement strand
GAGATCGATTAATCGAAGAATCGATTTTTTGGACCACAAAAATAGATTTCTTAAATCGGTATCTCTTACTGACTCGATCCAGTAAATCGATATTTTACTCTAGAAAATCGAAGTCCGATTATTGTTCCTGAAAAGCATTCAGTTCAAGTGACTGGGCTGTTGAACAGAACTAGGGATGGCGATCTGAGATCGATTAATCGAAGAATCGATTTTTTGGACCACAAAAATAGATTTCTTAAATCGGTATCTCTTACTGACTCGATCCAGTAAATCGATATTTTACTCTAGAAAATCGAAGTCCGATTATTGTTCCTGAAAAGCATTCAGTTCAAGTGACTGGGCTGTTGAACACAACTAGGGATGGCGATCTGAGATCGATTAATCGAAGAATCGATTTTTTGGACCACAAAAATAGATTTCTTAAATCGATATCTCTTACTAACTCGATCCAGTAAATCGATATTTTACTCTAGAAAATCGAAGTCCGATTATTGTTCCTGAAAAGCATTCAGTTCAAGTGACTGGGATGTTGAACACAACTAGGGATGGCGATCTGAGATCGATTAATTGAAGAATCGATTTTTTGGACCACAAAAATAGATTTCTTAAATCGGTATCTCTTACTGACTCGATCCAGTAAATCGATATTTTACTCTAGAAAATCGAAGTCCGATTATTGTTCCTGAAAAGCATTCAGTTCAAGTGACTGGGCTGTTGAACACAACTAGGGATGGCGATCTGAGATCGATTAATTGAAGAATCGATTTTTTGGACCACAAAAATAGATTTCTTAAATCGGTATCTCTTACTGACTCGATCCAGTAAATCGATATTTTACTCTAGAAAATCGAAGTCCGATTATTGTTCCTGAAAAGCATTCAGTTCAAGTGACTGGGATGTTGAACACAACTAGGGATGGCGATCTGAGATCGATTAATTGAAGAATCGATTTTTTGGACCACAAAAATAGATTTCTTAAATCGATATCTCTTGCTGACTCGATCCAGTAAATCGATATTTTACTCTAGAAAATCGAAGTCCGATTATTGTTCCTGAAAAGCATTCAGTTCAAGTGACTGGGCTGTTGAACAGAACTAGGGATGGCGATCTGAGATCGATTAATCGAAAAATCGATTTTTTGGACCACAAAAATAGATTTCTTAAATCGGTATCTCTTACTGACTCGATCCAGTAAATCGATATTTTACTCTAGAAAATCGAAGTCCGATTATTGTTCCTGAAAAGCATTCAGTTCAAGTGACTGGGATGTTGAACACAACTAGGGATGGCGATCTGAGATCGATTAATTGAAGAATCGATTTTTTGGACCACAAAAATAGATTTCTTAAATCGGTATCTCTTACTGACTCGATCCAGTAAATCGATATTTTACTCTAGAAAATCGAAGTCCGATTATTGTTCCTGAAAAGCATTCAGTTCAAGTGACTGGGCTGTTGAACACAACTAGGGATGGCGATCTGAGATCGATTAATTGAAGAATCGATTTTTTGGACCACAAAAATAGATTTCTTAAATCGGTATCTCTTGCTGACTCGATCCAGTAAATCGATATTTTACTCTAGAAAATCGAAGTCCGATTATTGTTCCTGAAAAGCATTCAGTTCAAGTGACTGGGCTGTTGAACAGAACTAGGGATGGCGATCTGAGATCGATTAATCGAAAAATCGATTTTTTGGACCACAAAAATAGATTTCTTAAATCGATATCTCTTGCTGACTCGATCCAGTAAATCGATATTTTACTCTAGAAAATCGAAGTCCGATTATTGTTCCTGAAAAGCATTCAGTTCAAGTGACTGGGCTGTTGAACACAACTAGGGATGGCGATCTGAGATCGATTAATCGAAGAATCGATTTTTTGGACCACAAAAATAGATTTCTTAAATCGGTATCTCTTACTGACTCGATCCAGTAAATCGATATTTTACTCTAGAAAATCGAAGTCCGATTATTGTTCCTGAAAAGCATTCAGTTCAAGTGACTGGGATGTTGAACACAACTAGGGATGGCGATCTGAGATCGATTAATTGAAGAATCGATTTTTTGGACCACAAAAATAGATTTCTTAAATCGATATCTCTTGCTGACTCGATCCAGTAAATCGATATTTTACTCTAGAAAATCGAAGTCCGATTATTGTTCCTGAAAAGCATTCAGTTCAAGTGACTGGGATGTTGAACACAACTAGGGATGGCGATCTGAGATCGATTAATTGAAGAATCGATTTTTTGGACCACAAAAATAGATTTCTTAAATCGGTATCTCTTACTGACTCGATCCAGTAAATCGATAGTTTACTCTAGAAAATCGAAGTCCGATTATTGTTCCTGAAAAGCATTCAGTTCAAGTGACTGGGCTGTTGAACACAACTAGGGATGGCGATCTGAGATCGATTAATTGAAGAATCGATTTTTTGGACCACAAAAATAGATTTCTTAAATCGATATCTCTTGCTGACTCGATCCAGTAAATCGATATTTTACTCTAGAAAATCGAAGTCCGATTATTGTTCCTGAAAAGCATTCAGTTCAAGTGACTGGGCTGTTGAACAGAACTAGGGATGGCGATCTGAGATCGATTAATCGAAAAATCGATTTTTTGGACCACAAAAATAGATTTCTTAAATCGATATCTCTTGCTGACTCGATCCAGTAAATCGATATTTTACTCTAGAAAATCGAAGTCCGATTATTGTTCCTGAAAAGCATTCAGTTCAAGTGACTGGGCTGTTGAACACAACTAGGGATGGCGATCTGAGATCGATTAATCGAAGAATCGATATTTTGGACCACAAAAATAGATTTCTTAAATCGGTATCTCTTACTGACTCGATCCAGTAAATCGATATTTTACTCTAGAAAATCGAAGTCCGATTATTGTTCCTGAAAAGCATTCAGTTCAAGTGACTGGGCTGTTGAACACAACTAGGGATGGCGATCTGAGATCGATTAATCGAAGAATCGATTTTTTGGACCACAAAAATAGATTTCTTAAATCGGTATCTCTTACTGACTCGATCCAGTAAATCGATATTTTACTCTAGAAAATCGAAGTCCGATTATTGTTCCTGAAAAGCATTCAGTTCAAGTGACTGGGCTGTTGAACAGAACTAGGGATGGCGATCTGAGATCGATTAATCGAAGAATCGATTTTTTGGACCACAAAAATAGATTTCTTAAATCGGTATCTCTTACTGACTCGATCCAGTAAATCGATATTTTACTCTAGAAAATCGAAGTCCGATTATTGTTCCTGAAAAGCATTCAGTTCACGTGACTGGGCTGTTGAACACAACTAGGGATGGCGATCTGAGATCGATTCATCGAAGAATCGATTTTTTGGACAACAAAAATAGATTTCTTAAATCGTTATCTCTTGCTGACTCGATCCAGTAAATCGATATTTTACTCTAGAAAATCGAAGTCCGATTATTGATCCTGAAAAGCATTCAGTTCACGTGACTGGGCTGTTGAACACTACTAGGGATGGCGATCTGAGATCGATTCATCGAAGAATCGATTTTTTGGACCACAAAAATAGATTTTTTAAATCGGTATCTCTTACTGACTCGATCCAGTAAATCGATATTTTACTCTAGAAAATCGAAGTCCGATTATTGTTCCTGAAAAGCATTCAGTTCAAGTGACTGGGCTGTTGAACACAACTAGGGATGGCGATCTGAGATCGATTAATCGAAGAATCGATATTTTGGACCACAAAAATAGATTTCTTAAATCGATATCTCTTACTGACTCGATCCCGTAAATCGATATTTACTCTAGAAAATCGAAGTCCGATTATTGTTCCTGAAAAGCATACAGTTCAGTGACTGGGCTGTTGAGCACAACTAGGGATGGCGATCTGAGATCGATTAATCGAAGAATCGATATTTTGGACCACAAAAATAGATTTCTTAAATCGATATCTCTTACTGACTCGATCCCGTAAATCGATATTTACTCTAGAAAATCGAAGTCCGATTATTGTTCCTGAAAAGCATACAGTTCAGTGACTGGGCTGTTGAGCACAACTAGGGATGGCGATCTGAGATCGATTAATCGAAGAATCGATATTTTGGACCACAAAAATAGATTTCTTAAATCGATATCTCTTACTGACTCGATCCCGTAAATCGATATTTACTCTAGAAAATCGAAGTCCGATTATTGTTCCTGAAAAGCATACAGTTCAGTGACTGGGCTGTTGAGCACAACTAGGGATGGCGATCTGAGATCGATTAATCGAAGAATCGATTTTTTTTCTATTTTTTTCGACAACGATATCTCACGAACGCATCAACCGATTCTGACGCACTTAGTGGCGATCGATGATGGTTTTCAAGGTTAAGAGCTGATTAGTTTTTGAGGTCGATCGGTTCAGCTAATTCTGAGATATTTTGAAAAAATGAAAAAAAAACTTTATTCTCACTTTTTTTGCAATTTCTCGAAATCTACCGGTTTGAATTGGTTCCAACTTACAGGAAATCTAAGTTTGGCGAAGCCCTTTCGAATGACACCAACTGCGATCAAATCGGTCAAGCTGTTCAGAAGTTATAAGAAGTTTACACACACACACACGTACACGCACACGCACAGAAACACACAAACACACAAACACAAACACACAAACACACAAAAACACAAACACACAAACACACAAACACACAAACACAAACACAAACAAACACACACACGCACGCACGCACGCACAGACACACAAACACACACAGACCCACACAGACACACACACAGACACACACACAGACACACACACACAGACACACACACAGACACACACACAGACACACACACAGACACACACACACAGACACACACACAGACACACACACAGACACACACACAGACACACACACACACAGACAGACACACACACAGACACACACACAGACACACACACACACACAAACACAGACACACACACAGACACACACACAGACACAAACACAGACACACACACAGACACACACACAGACAGACACACACACAGACACACACACAGACACACACAGACACACACAGACACACACAGACACACACAGACACACACAGACACACACAGACACACACAGACCCACTCAGACACACACAGACACACACAGACACACACAGACACACACAAACACACACAAACACTCACAAACACTCACAAACACTCACAAACACTCACAAACACTCACAAACACTCACAAACACTCACAAACACACACAAACACACACAAACACACACATTTTTTTTAAAACGGGGTAAAAACAATAACTTCCCGATTTTTCGAAAATCATTAGGAAGAATCATTGATTTTCTTAGCGGGAAGTTAAAAATGAATTAATTATTATTATTGTGTCTACTAAAAATTTTTATTTTTTTTTATTAAAAATTAACGTGCTTGGCTGCTATGGCCACTTGCACAAAACGATTACATTGCTATATAAAGAACAATAAGATTATATTGTAACGTTTATTCTAATTTATATTTACAATTAATTTATATTTACAGATTTATATGTAATTCAGTCCTTATTTAATAATTTATGTAATACACTAAACACACTAATTATAATTTATATGAGAGTCACTTAATAAACACTTTATCGATGCGCGATTACTTTCCTTCGGTACCAACACTGACTGATTGACTAATTGCCTGCGGCGATGCTTGTGGCCTATTTATACCCACGCGCCGTAATTCTAGAAATCTTTCGGCGTTCTGGCGGGTTCACTGGATATTCTCGATGTTTCGTATTTTGGATGCTTCTCTAAAATTGGGCGGAGGAGCCATAGTCGTCTCATACGGGGATTTCACTGGGGGCACTAAGTGAGAATATTATTGCAGTAGCTCGCGTAACAATATACATATATATATATATAAAATTAAATTCATATTCACATGAAAATTTTGGAATAAATCGAAAAAAGATGTTTGGGAAATCGATCTTTCGGACAGCGATTTTTCTATAAATCGATTTTTCGCAATTGATTAAAAAAATCGATCTTTTTTACAGAGGATCGCCATTCCTAAGCACAACCCGGACGAATGAATGAATGAATGAACGAACCCTCGTATGGTGTTTGCTTTCATCCAATCCCACCTCTTACAATATAAAACGCATTCAAGTGAATCAGATCGCCATATCAAAAGCCTCAATAATAATTCCCTCCCATTTCCATTCTTAATACCGTTTATACGTGACACTGTTACTTCGGAACGCTTTTGTTACGCTAGTATTATTTTCCGATGTCGATATCTCACTTTTATCAACAATAAAATATGGACATCTGTTTCTTTTTATTGTATGTATAGTTATGGCCGTCGCGGTCAATTGAACAATCGAAAGTACAGTAATCTTTAACTCTTTATATTTTTTTTAACAAACGTTGTGCGATAAAATTGCTACAATGATATTATTTGTTGTATATATCTATAGGTATACAGTGTGATCCATATATAAGTTTAATTTTGGTTTTATATTTAAAATATATCAGTAGCGTTAGTTTTTAAGGGGTTTCATTTATTTCTATATTTATTAAATTTTTGAAGGTGCCTCGTAATTGAAATAATGTGGTATTTCCTAATTTAAATCTCGAGTCGCTATCGAAAGACGAAAATCCCCGACAACAAAGCACAGTTTTTGTTAATTAAAAAGTGGGTAATCGTCTTCTATAAATATTTACGAAAAGCGGTTCTCTTCATCTGGTTCGTTACAAACTCGGTCGTTTCCTTTTAATATAAAAAAGCGATTCTAATGTAATTAGAGAAGAAACACGTGTTCTTTTTTTAAACTATTTTTATTGTTTTATGTTATATTAAAGTCCGTTTCGTGATAATTCGAATATTTTAATATTGAAAAATTATCCCTCGTATAATTTGGTAATAATGTTCGGTTTTAAAATGTAACGAGACAGTTAAGGTGTTAATTCGCAGGTTTCTGTCACCGATACCAGAACATAATTTCTAATCGATTCGACCAGCCTCATAGGTGGCTTCGAACACACAACACAGGTGGGCTCCCGTCCAGGTGAGAGAACCGATGTTCTTACACACAAATTTTTATTCTTTCATTGTTTTTCCTTTTTATTACTTATTACGGAGAAACACGTACCGGGTGTCTGTATTACACACTCGCATACGAGAAACTGCTGGAAATTATTCTCAAGTATCCTACTCCACCGCTAGAGGGCACAATAACAACACAAAAACATCATTTTTCTATAAAAATTAGATCATTTTACGTAAGTTTTCTTCCAGTACTTTTTCCTCTATCTTGTAAAATAACTGGTAGGGGTGAGTCGGAAAGCTGACTCAATAAAACTGTTATAACTTTTATTCCGCTTTATGGATTTTGACAAACTTTGTATCATTTGAAAGCGACCGTTAAAACCACTATATAATATTTTATAGGGCATCGAATTCCCTTTCAAATGATACCAAGTTTGTAAAAATCCATAAAACGGAACAAAAGTTATAACAGTTTTATTCATTTAGCTTTTCCACTCACCCCTACCAGTTATTTTACAAGATTGAGGAAAAAGTACTGGAGCAAACTTACGTACAATGATATAATGATCAACGAATATTTAAATTTTATGGTACTACAACGGTACATTTATTATAGAAAAATGATGTTTTTTTGATATTATTGTTAACTACGCCCTCTAGCGGTGGAGTAGGAAACTTGAAAATAATTTCCATAAGTTTCTCGTATGCGAGTTTCTAATACGTATTTTGTACGATACCCTGTACTTTTTTTATTTCAAACATTTGTTTTGTATCGATTGTAACATTTATACTGAAAAGGACCAAACCAAATGAGTATTTAAAGGAAGTTTTCGTCTTAAAATTGAATGACGATTATTTCGAACACCCTGTATTTATCAAACTAAATATCTAGCAAATTAAATTATGTTCAAATAAAAATACCGCCGAATCACTATGTTTACAGCCGGACAAACACACTGAGGATGATTCGACGAATTTTCAAACGAATTAAACGGTAGCCGAAGAAGATCCCTTTTATAATTTTGTAATGATTTAATGATAGACCCATCGTTGTATTTGATACCAACCGTTTACCGGAAGATTGCTATAATTTCGGTAGTTGCTTTCGTCGGTACCTGTTATTTTATCACTGATCTCGTTGTGGCGCCATGATTTATTGCATTTTAAAGAGGACTCGAAGGCATTTTTTTCGGAAAAAACAAAAATAGTGTCACTGTTATTAACTCGGAAGACAATTTCTCGGCTTCTGAGAAATTTCTTAGACATTTTATCCATAAACCTATGATTATGTTTTATTAAATAAATTTATACTGTGACTATGGCGTAGAACAGAAAAAAAAACATTTTCTGTCTACAGTAGGTACCAACATTTTTCCACACTTTACGTCCCCATCGACAAAACTTCTTTGCACCAGAAACTGACGTTCTAGAAAAGGAGGTTCTCAATTTAAGGTGTATAATATTTTTTCCCTATTTATGAACCGATTTCGATAATCTTTTTTGCATTAAATCCAGTATTAACTCCAAAGTGGTCCCATTTTAATTTCATAGGGATTGGAACCTGTTCTTCCGAGTTACATCAAGAAAACAATTGAAATCAAATAGAAAACGCATAGTCTTTGAGGTTTATGATAATTCCAAAGTAAGGTAAGTACTTGTATGCTCAGGGAATTACTAATATAACTTCAAGGTGGTACCATTTTAATTTCATTGGTATTGGATCTTGTACTTCCAATATACACCGAGAAAAATCAAATAGGAAATCTATAGTGATTGAAGTATTGTTAGGTTTATGTCGATTCCAAAGTAAGGTAGGTACTTATATGATCAGGGAATTACTAATATAACTTCAAGGTGGTACCATTTTAATTTCATTGCTATTGGATCTTGTACTTCCAATATACACCAAGAAAACAATTAAAATCAAATAGGAAATCTATAGTGATTGAAGTATTGTTAGGTTTATGACAATTCCAATGTAGGGTAGGTACTTATATGATCAGGGACTTACTAATATAACTTCAAGGTGGTACCATTTTAATTTCATTGAGATTGGATCTTGTACTTCCAATATACACCAAGAAAACAATTAAAATCAAATAGGAAATCTATAATGATTGAAGTATTGTTAGGTTTTTGATAATTCCAAAGTAGGGTAAGTACTTATATGAACAGGGACTTACTAATATAACTTCAAGGTGGTACCATTTTAATTTCATTGCTATTGGATCTTGTACTTCCAATATACACCAAGAAAACAATTAAAATCAAAGAGGAAATCTATAGTGATTGAAGTATTGTTAGGTTTATGTCGATTCCAAAGTAAGGTAGGTACTTATATGATCAGGGACTTACTAATATAACTTCAAGGTGGTGCCATTTTAAATTCATTGCTATTGGATCTTGTACTTCCAATATACACCAAGAAAACAATTAAAATCAAATAGGAAATCTATAGTGATTGAAGTATTGTTAGGTTTATGATAAATCCAAAGTAAGGTAAGTACTTATATGATCGGGGACTTACTAATATAACTTCAAGGTGGTACCATTTTAATTTCATTGGTATTGGATCTTGTACTTCCAATATACACCGAGAAAAATCAAATAGGAAATCTATAGTGATTGAAGTATTGTTAGGTTTATGATAAATCCAAAGTAAGGTAAGTACTTATATGATCAGGGACTTTGTAATATAACTTCAAGGTGGTACCATTTTCATTTCATTGGTATTGGAACTTGTACTTCCAATATACACCAAGAAAACAATAAAAATTAAATAGGAAATCTATTGTGATTGAAGTATTGTTAGGTTTATGACGATTCCAAAGTAAGGTAAGTACTTATATGATCAGGGACTTATTAATATAACTTCAAGGTGGTACCATTTTAATTTCATTGCTATTGGATCTTGTACTTCCAATATACACCAAGAAAACAATTGAAATCAAATAGGAAATCTATAATGATTGAAGTATTGTTAGGTTTATGATAATTCCTAAGTAAGGTAGGTACTTATATGATCAGTGACTTATTAATATAACTTCAAGGTGGTACCATTTTAATTTCATTGCTATTGGATCTTGTACTTCCAATATACACCAAGAAAACAATTAAAATCAAATAGGAAATCTATAGTGCTTGAAGTTTGAAGTATTGTTAGGTTTAAAATAATTACAAAGCAAGGTAAGTACTTATATGATCAGGGACTTACTAATATAACTCCAAGGTGGTACCATTTCAATTTTATTGGTGTTGGATCTTGTACTTCCAATATACACCAAGAAAACAATTGAAATCAAATAGGAAATCTATAATGATTGAAGTATTGTTAGATTTATGACGATTCTAAAGCAAGGTAGGTATGATCCCGGGACGTACTAGAGGTCTACCATTCTCAAAAGAGGATACCGTAGAATGATTTTCTACTTTCGGCCGCTAGTTTGAATTCGGTTGAAAATATAATTTTGGCAAATAAAACGTAAAAAATTCATAGTGGAAGTACTTTGTAAAATATAAATAATAATAAAATAATGTAAAATAGAGAGATTTAAAATGTTTCCTAGTAAGTTAATTTCAAATCGATTAAAGATATTCTCAAAAGTAATGTCAAACTGTGAGGCAGGTACTTGCATATAAATACCCTTCAAAATTTCATCATTCAAATGGTGAAATCGGTTTCCGAGAAGGATTGGTAGATTACCCATAACAAATAAGAATTATTTTATGGTCGATTTTCGAAAAAAGAAATAAAGAGAAATATTTCGGTAAGTACCCCCCCATAAATCTTATCTAGTCTGATATATAATACGAGGGGTTTTAAAAGTAACTGTAATTTGAATAAATATTTTTATAGTCTTACCTCGTTTTTGCATAAAAGTGAAGAGATCGTCGAGGAATTCTTTTCTTTTTGGGTCATCGTTTATGTCATATAACTGCAAAGAAAAAACAAATTTAATTCGTGTTGGTTCCAAAATATCGATAAATCTTGCCAAAAAGACAAGTAAAAGCTGACGAAAACAAAACATTTTTTTATTCTGATGATTTTGGTCGTGATATTAGATCAAATAAGAGTATCAAAGATCTAGTATCTCGAACGTCATCTATCATTAAAAAAAGCAAATAAATCAATTCCAAGAAATAATTTCGAGCATCTAACGCCTTATTTTTGTAGTTAACGTCGTTAACGAAAACATTTACATAACAAAAGACACTTTCATTTATTAATGATCGCTTACAATTTAAATTAATTAATTTTTTTTTCTCGTAAGGAGCTATAAAATTATCGAAATTTCGAACGGCAATAAAGCCGATGATAAATGTTTATTTTGAAAACATTTTTATAGGCACAATTATCCTTTTCGTCTTCGGAACGATTTTAATCTAAAGATGGTAATCAAGTCGGTCGAGATTTATACGAATTCGATGCAAATTAACATAAATTGGATTCGAACAATGAAATAATTCTAATCGACACCTTCGGAAACAAAAAAATTAAAAGAAAAAGCTACTCTCGCACACATTGGCGTGTATAGCTCGATTCTACGATGGTTTTAAAAAGAATACATTGTAAAGATATGACAGATGACGAAGTTTTGTGTTTTTATTTAAAAATAAAAGAAGAATTGTATTAACCAAATTAGAATGTAGGTATAGATATGACAGATGATGAAGTTTTGTGTTTTTATTTAAAAAAAAGAAGAACTGTATTAACCAAATTAAAATGTATAGATATGACAGATCATGAAGTTTTGTGTTTTTATTCAAAAATAAAAGAATTGTATTAACCAAATTAGAATGTAGGTATAGATATGACAGATGATGAAGTTTTGTGTTTTTATTTAAAAAAAAAGAAGAACTGTATCAACCAAATTAAAATGTATAGATATGACAGATGATGAAGTTTTGTGTTTTTATTTAAAAATAAAAGAAGAATTGTATTAACCAAATTAGAATGTAGGTATAGATATGACAGATGATGAAGTTTTGTGTTTTTATTTAAAAAAAAGAAGAACTGTATTAACCAAATTAAAATGTACAGATATGACAGATGATGAAGGTTTTTTATCAATTATTTAAAAAAGAAGATAAAGTCAATTCCTAATGTTAACGCATGTCAAAATTTAGGATAAACCAATTGAAAAATTTCAATTTGAAAAAGAGGGTTATCTAAGAAAAAAATTGAGGGGCGCTGCGAGATAAACAAATGGAAGGAATTTTTGAAAATTATTAAAAGAAAAGTCACAAATATTTAATATCAACATAAAAAATGAATTAAATTAACTAAAATAATAAATAATATAATAAGAAAATGGTAAAATCAACTTCAGTATAAAGAGCTTCATAGTACGAAGATTTAAAATTGTAACAAGAAGAAGAAATTATCGAGGGAAGTAACTTTCAATTTATTCAAATCAGGAAAAATTCTAGAGTTATCAAAATCCAGAATACAAATTAATTTACAATAGTGAGGAAATATACATTTTAATAATTGGAGTGGGAATAATATAATAATAATAACTGAAAAACAATAATAATTCTTCATACATAATTAAATAGATAGTTTTTAAGTTATGTAATGAAATTTATATTGTACTAATATAATTGAGTTTAAAAAAATTTTTTGCTATACAATTTCATTAAAATAATAGGAATTCTTTTGAACTACGACCTGAGAGAATTGACGACCAAACGTGGGGCATTGAAATTAATATAATTGGCGCCCAACGTGGGGCATTAAGATCAATATTAAGGACAGTTTTTGCTTTTTTTGTACAGTTTTACACGATTTTATAAACAAAAATAAATCGAAAATTCATTTATTTACGTCGTATTTGACATTTTTTTTGAAAAATGGTAAATACGAGGGCTATTCTCGCAACATTTTATAAAATTAGATAAAAAAAAAGGATCGTTTTGGGGAAAAAATGAACCAAATTCATGAAAACTAGAAATTCTTACAAATGTAGGCAAAAAATTGGGAATAAAAAGAAGTAAGAACATGTTTTATTTATTTGAAGTACGTCAGTTCAGTTTTTAACATCTGCTTCGGCATAATGACCTTCAAATGTAGAAATCTAGGTTTATGGCCCTATTGAAGATTTATAAAAAAAGTTAAAAGCAATTTTCTGAAATAATTTGGAATTTCAAAAAAATAGAAGGCGCCAAAGAAATAATTTTTAGATCTTTTTGTGAGTTGCGGAGTTGATCGTGATATAAGGGAGGTAAACTTTATTTTAATTCATTCGAATAAAGAAAAATAATACAATTTTAAAACCTCGTGAACGAAAAAAGATTTCAAAACCGTTTCTACGGTAGAGAGGGGGAACTAAATTGACATGAATGCCCCACCTACAAAAATTTAAATGGCAACCCCCTACTTGTGATACGCCGTTAGAAAGCCCGTAGAAAAAGCTAACCAACGGTCTAAGTCATAATTATACAGGGTGAAACAATAAAACAAAAAAATTTATTTCATTTTAGTTCCCCCTCTCTACCCTGGAATCTCTTTTCGTTCACGAGGTACAGCCCATTGTAAGTTTAAAAAAAAATATTTTGAATATTTGACCAATTTTGTGCATATTTTCTGAATATTTTGTCATTTTTTGATATTTAAAAAAGAAAAATAATAAGTAATAAATCATTTAAACACTACCCCTGTACAATAGGGATTTGAAGTAAAACTATTGGGGTAAAGTCTTTACCTATGGAAATTCCTAATCCATCAATTACCGAGAATTACATTATTATCTTCCAATTGTTTTCTAATGGTTCCAAAAATAACATAATAAATAAATTGAAAAAAGGAAAAAAAAATTAAAAAGAAATTCATAAAAAAAAAATAAAATAAAAAAATAAATAAAAAGAAAATAATATAAAACAAATGGATACTAATAAATAAATAATAAACAAAAAAATAATAATTAAAAAAAATGCACTGAAAAAAATAAATGAAAAAATTAAAATAAAAAATTTGTTTATTAAATTGAAAAAATAATATTAATATAGATATTCAGGTAATTTACTAACAATCATTGTTGAAAACAAAAAAAAAACGTTAGTAGAATGAAAGTACAAAAGAAAAAAGCCAATATAGGTAAAACATTTGACTGGCCTTTTGGTTTTATCCAGTGCCATCTAATGATGAAAAAAAAATAACATAATATCCTGTAGGTACCTAGTTAACAATTTACTACTCGTTTTAAAAATTTATCAGAAGATTTTCATATTATATCGAGAGTGAAAAGTCTTACCATCTCTTTGATTTGATGTTTTAAGTTCATCATGTCTAATTATTTATTAAATCATCACTTTTTTGAAATATTTTTGCATATTTCAGTTAAAATGTTCATATTTGTAATAAACACCTTTTATTACCAGCCAAGGGTGGTAAGTTGACTTACAACCCGTCGTCAAGGGCAATCGATACCTTTTTGGTAATTGTTACTTACGTCCTTCAAAGCAGTGTCAAAATGCGTTTTTTACAATATAGGAAGGGAGAAAAAAGACGATTTTTATTCCGTTGAAAATAAAAAGAGACTCAGTTTTTTAATAAAATCATTCTTTCACCTTCGAATAATTTTTAGCATTTTCAAAATAATCATTTTTTTGTTAAAAAAAAAACAACGTTCTGTATACCTGAAAACTTCAACACCTCGTAGACGAACGTACAAAATGATAATCTTCACATCCAATAACTCATGTTTCGATCGAACTTATCCATGTTCGCATAACTAATCATTAATATCGAACACCTACGTTTATAACAAATCGATTACAACGAGATAGAATTTAATAAGGTATCGAAGAGGACGTGGAAGTGTAACACTCCTCTAAAAAACAATTACTATTAATTCCTCCCTCTCTCTTCTTCTCCTTCTTCTTCTTCTTCTTCCACTTCGTTAATGTATGTTGTGTGTGTGTATATATTCGAGATTTTACTTCGACCTACACCGATCATCTATCAAGTGTATCGATGACATTTTCCAAATTAAAAATGATACATGAGATTAACAACCAAGTGGAACAGTGGAAAATAATCTAAGCTGAGTCTCCAACCTATCATACAAAATTGATAAAACGATATTACCTGTAGATGTCGAAGAATAAAAATATATTATTCTACGCTTCACAACTAGTTTTGAAAAATATTTTTTCAAAAACAGTGACCGTTCAACGAAGAAGAAACAACTACTTCCCGGGCTACATGCCCGACAGATATTGAATTACACTTCTAAGTCAAACGGGGTTGGTAAATCTACAAGATTTAAACCAACCATTCTGGTTTGCAACTAGAAGGGATAACACAACTTGTAGACCGGTTTCGGCGTATTGCGCCTCATCAGTACAAGGTATATGTACCTGGGTTTGTCTTTGAGGATTGCTGATTAAGCATTAAATTTAGTAATTCCCTCACGTATACCTCAATTAAAATTTCGTCCCTTGCGAACCTGGTTTTTAGTTGCTCTAGAGCGACTTTATAGTTTGCTGCTGAAGGAGGAAAACTTTCGACCAGGTTTCTCGCCTGCGATCCTTCTTCTGTTGCTTGTATTAAATACTGGTACTTGTCTTCGTCTGGTAGATCAGAATCGTCGTTAATCTTCTTGAATTGTCCCCAAAAATGTATCCAGTTTTTGACAAGCTGTCAAATTTTTTGGCAGATAAAAATGTTTGACTGGTTTTTTGAGTTTTTCATCTCTTTCTCATTTCTCTTATATTTTTAATCATAAACTCACATCGGTTTCCGTATTTACACGAACGTTCTCTTGGTTATCTATTTCTTCACTAATATCTTCTGTACTGTTTTCTTCTTCGATGAATATTATTTCTTTAATGCAAACACGCGTTCTGCTTTATCCATAACTTCTTGCGGGAATCGCTGGATGCGTTCTTCATCGTTTGGATCCATCTCTTCTATTTTCTTAAAAACCTTTTGTAGTGACCCCCTTAATTGTTTCTCCCTCCAGCTTGAGGCTTTGCATTTTCATTTATTCAATCCCAAGCTTAAACAATTTTAAATTATTTCCAGAACCCTAAATCCCCACCAGGGATGCCAATAATTTGTGGGATTTGGGCCTAGGTTTATCAATATTTTATTGATAGAGAAAATAATGTTAAGACAGCCTTTTTATATTTCATTTGACAACTCTCTTCAAAACTATCACAATAGTAATTACGCGCCAAGGTAGAAAAGTGAGGTATTATTGTCGAGGTTCATTAAAGACCTCGAAGCTTCGCTTCTCGGTCTTTAATGGATCCGAGATATTAATACAATTTTCTGCCGTGGCTCATATTTTATTTGTTTAAATATTAGTTTGTCGACTCCCCATTTCACATGACATGACAGCTGTGCACAAGTTAACCTCACATTCTGTCAAATAGATTGAGATTTAGTTATAATCAAGTAGGCTCTGTATTTTTCTACCTTGGTTAACAATGAACAACTTTTCTACCTCAACAAAAGTCAATAAGGTTGGGTTTAGAGGCTAGTAGTGAAAAAAATAAATTACTATGGTTACACTTCCCTAAAGTCCCAACACTCGATCTTGGAGGAAGATGAAGACTTCACCCAGCACCTTTTAGAGGTGATATCACGGAAAAGGGTGGGCTGAGGAAATTTCATAACAATAATTTCCTTAATATAATCGGGGGTAATATAACTATACTCTGTCCATCCAAGCAACGGAGTGTTCCAAAACAGTATCATGCATAGTGCACGTGATCTCTCCAACTCTGTATGGACAATGAATTCCGCCGGCCGATTGCAGTTAAATCCGATTGGCCAGCGCATGGAGGCATATTTATTTTAGCCAATAGATGAAAAGGCGCATGGTGATCACGCATCTATCGTTGTTTGGGTCGCTCTGTTTGTTCGATGGATACAGTATAGTGTTACGATTATTATCGATGGTAGGCAGAGTTAGAGCCGATGAAGACTTCAATCTTCTGATGGCTCCAACGAGTAGGTTATGGTTTAAGTGATTTTGCGTTCCTACGTCGACTTATCTTCAGCAATTGTTGTTCCGGAATATCTCCATTAGCTAACTGTGTTCTAGCTGTTGATCCGTACGAGTGGTTTGTAACTTTTTTAACTGTAGTATCAATTCCTACTTCGGCAGCTGTTTTTTTATTCCATTTGGAAATGGTATTAATACCTACAGGAAGGTTTTTATACCAACTTCCTAATTTCCAATTTGGGTTGGGTATAAGGAAAATACGGTCTATTATTATATTTTATGGGCGGATCGTTACCAGTTTTAGTAATAATCTTATTGGACATACATCAGGCTCCATTAGGCCAGACTATCCTTGTGGACATGAAGCAGGATCTGTGGAAAATCTTGAGGCATGGGACCCAAACAAATCCATTGGATATAAGTGATGATTGTTAGACCAAAGATCACATATGGAGCGATTGCTCAAAGCTTGGTCCAAGCAAAGCTCTCTGGCATGCAGCGACAGGCTTGTTTGGAAATTACTGGTGCCATCAGTACCACACCATCAGCATCCATGGAAATCCTTCTAGACCTACCTCCTCTCCATATATTTCTGGAAAGGGAGGCTAGATGGACAACATATAGAATTGCGCACATTTCTAAATGCACAAAACAGGCTTATACAGAGCAAAGCAGAATGCTAGTGGACACTGAAAGTCACAGTATTCTGGGAATGACCTCTGCCTCCAACAGTAAACTACGACCTGCCTTATACCGTCCTAATGCCAAATAGAGACGAATGAGTCCTCCGTAAGGATGAATTATTAAGAGCTGTTTGGTGCACAGATGGATCAAAAACACCCTCAGGTTCTGGTGAAGGTGTATACGGGCGCAGACCTTCAACCTCTCTAGGATTCAATGCAACCACATTTCAGGCGGAAATTTACGCCATTGCTTCTTGTGTGTAGAGATCTGACACATAAATCAATAAAAATTTTCACGGAGAGCCAAGCGGCTTTGAAAGCATTTAGCTCTTACCGTGTAACGTCGAAACTGGTTTTAGATTGCCATAAAAGACTCTCCTCGATAGGAGAACTCAATGGAGTATCGCTGGATTCGGTGGTCTGGATCCCTGGCCATTCTGGTATGGATGGCAATGAGAAGGCGGATTCTCTTGCAAGGGAGGGACCAAAATCTTCAATTGGCATCACAATAAGCTTTGCCAAACAAACACTATAAATACCTGGACAGCAAGAAGAGCTTTAGACTTCTGGCATAATATACCAGGAAAGGTTCATTCAAAGGCTTTTATATAGCATTCGAAAAATGTTTCCAAACAAATTTTAGACTGTAGCAGGAATGTTAAGAAGCTGAGTCGAGTCGCAGTGGAGCGTCTTACAGACCCACTCACCACAAACCTAACCTACATCAGGATATACTGAATCTAGTACTAGCCATTTGCTTTCACAGCAACTTTTGTCTCCTCCTTGATTGGTCTTGTTCAAAATAGGATTATACTCTTTTCTGTTAGTGAAATTTCCAGAAATGAAAGATTGATACAAATACGACTTGATTACCTCGCCATACCAATTCTTTTGCAGCAATGTTAAAGTACTTTTTCTGCAGACCTGCAGGTGTATCTTCCGTCCAAACTTTTTGCATTTTTCTGTATTGCTCTAACGTAATAGCAACTGCTGCTCTCTTTTTTCTGATATTCCTTGGTGCTGTTTTCTTTTGCAATCCCTGGCTGCTCTCGCTTCTTTAAATTCAATATCAGTAAAAGAGTTAACCTTAATATTGTACTCATTTCTTTAATCTATTTCGTCGTTGAGTTCCATAAGGTTTTAATAACACATTCTTTATATTCCTTTTCATCGTCTCTGCGCATAAAACGGAATTAATTGTCGTATGTTGACTGCATCCTGGTTCTTGATGCATTTTGTAGTGAATTTTACGCAGCAACATTTTGAATGTCAAAACTGACAGTACTAATTTTTTTCGTTAGTGGGCTATAATAATAAACAATGCGGTGATAGAATTATCATCAGTTTGATAGCCTCTCACTACTCTTATTTCAACCAATTAAAATCTTAGAAAAGGGGTCAGTTGACACATGAATTGTATTTTCGACTTTATATTTAGTAATTCGGCTCATAGACTAAAATTTCTTGCAAAGTGTTGATCACAGATCAGTGTTTAAAGGTAGAGGTATATTGAAAAATGAGCACTCCCTTAATATTTTGATATCTCCGAGGCCCGGAGGGAGATATAATAAAGTACATTTGTAGTTAATAATAAACATAACCGGAGTTGAAATTAGTTATTGGTTTGATAAATGTTTAATCTCGCTGCCGTTTCTTCACTTTTCGTTTTTGTTTCGGTAGTAATGGCTTCTATAGTTCTCGTTTCTTTTGTATATTATAATATATTCCTATTAATAACTCCTTTTAGGATCAGATAAAATTAATTGATCGAAATATTTCAATTTTTATCTTTTCTATATAATTAGTGGAATATAATAAAGGATCGATTAAATCTTACGATTTGTTATTTGTCCAATTTAAATTTTTAATTTCGATAGTGGCTAATCACTTTTTGTGTAAAATAACCCTCTGAAGTGTTATTCGACATCTTAGATTAAAAAAAATGTAAAAAAATTAGAGAATACACTTTATTTAAATCGATCATTTCATTCCAAAACAAGAATAGTAACAGAAGATACCACTCTAAGTGAATTCTAACATAAAACATCATCTCGAGTTATCACAACAAACTAAGTAGACGTGCCGAGAGAGAGACTATAAATAGATATTTATTAGAATATATGAGGTACCTTTTTAAACATAAACTTGAGAGTCAATCTCTGCTTTAATTATTATGTTTTGGGATACTACTTAAATTATATGTATGTAAATAATCCCAGTATTATATTGGAAGCAGCTTATCCTATTATAAGGCGACCGTGACAGGACCATCTCTATTTTTGACCAAACCAAAACACAATATAATAGTGTATCTTCCATTTCCCATAATAAAATCCATAAAATAAACCATAATATTTCTTATCCCTAATAGTAGGTAATAGTGAAGTAAGCCGTTTGACGTTTATTGTCTGTTGACAAATACTCTAATATTATCAGTTATAAAACATTTTTGGAACTTTAGTTCTTTACGTTAGGTTGGAGCGAGGGGGGCGCGCAGCAAAAAATCTGACCTTTACGTTATGTTACATGTTATGGAGGTAAGAACCAAAAAATATGTCGTCCCAACAGAATCACAAGAACTTTCAACTTTGAGCAGTGGCGGCTCCTCCATTAGGTCATTGGGTCAATGACCTCCCATTCAAAAATAATTTAAAAAAATAAAATATACCTATTATACATATAGTATAGTATTTCTCTTAAATAAAATTTACCTAAAGAGTTTTAAAACGTTATTCCCCATCAAAGATCAAGTACTCGGCGAAAACCAAAATTGGAAAGCGGGCTGGTGTCCACCGTTGACCTCAAGGTGTTATATGGGAACGGAATCTGCCGAGCGCTGACGATCTTCGCGGCGTGAGAGAATCACGCCCGAAATTTATATGTGATGGGTCAAAAGCCCGGTTTAATATCGACGATGAATCGACTTACGTCGGCTGATTATTACACGCTTAGAAAAGAGATGAGTAGAGAGGTTGGCAGGCCGCGCTATATTTTGATTTAAAGGAGAGCATTTGAAGCGAAATAATGAGCTGTGTTTTGACGTAATAAGTTGTTGCAAATACAAAAAATCTAAGACTTCACTTAAATTCTAAAAAGATTTAGACTAATTATCATTTAATTTTTTGCATCTGGGGCTTTGGAAAGGAACTCCACAAATTTTGCTTTTTTAACCACTTCTGGGTAAAAATTGGGAGTGGTTTTTCGAAAAATTTCCGGCTACGGCGGATAGGCCTGGTCAGTGGCGTTCCGTATTTTAGGATTTTGGTCCCATCACCTATGACCCCCCTATCAAATTAACCACGAGCCGCCACTGACTTTGAGCAACAAATTAGGTTCAGCTTGAGTGTTTCCGGATTGTAGGACCAAAAAATGTTTCTCTCCTAATAAAATCCCCAAAAATTTCAATTTCTAGCAACAAGTTTTCTTCAGTTTTGGTGTATATCCGGCTCGAATGACCAAAAATTGTTTGTCCCAATAGAATCAACAAAAATTTCATCTTCTATATTATATATTAGTATATTCAGCTCGAAGGACCAAAAAATGGGTCAGAATCACCGAGAATTTCAATTCTGCTGTAGTTAAGGAGTAAATCTAGCTCTAAGGACCAAAAAATGTTTCTTTTTTGCGGAATTAACAAGATTTTCAACTCTTTTGAATTTAAGGTATATATCCGGCTCGAAGGACCAAAAAATTACTGCTTTAAAAAAATGTTTACTGAGCTTAGTATTTTTATGGATTCCACGATACATAATAATCAAGAAACAAACTGTACATTTCAAAAAATTGTTTTCTCTTTTTCTCGTGTAAAAATTTGTCAATGTAAATTGTTTTTTTCTGTTACATTAAGGAGTTCTATTTTGATATTGTACTACAGACTAACTCAATGCAAATAACTTGTAATCTAATGAATTAGTATTAATTATGTGAAGGATACAATTGCCGAAATTATGCTTAGGATCTTGGCGGGTACACTTAACTGACGAACAGTCGATTCTTTCAGCACGCTAATTATAGTCTATTTCAGAAAGGTATAGAGTAATAAAATGGGGAATTCCGTCCAAATTCTTTCCTTTTTACGAGTATCCTACCGGCACGCCTTTGGCACACTATTTTCGGTGTTTGGGAATGGATAACAATAGGCTAAACCCATATATTGACCCCAACCTGGGTGGTACTACCTGCACTTGATAAAAAGAAAGAATTTTACAATGAAATCAATTCCAAACTATAAAAGTGGCTTAAATTTTCGTTGGGCCACTCTGTGCTCCCTTTGCATACCTAATGAGGTTTTATTACTCTATACCTTTCTGAAATCTAGTATAGGGTAGCAGTTTTTAGACATGGTCGTTGTTAATTTTAAGGAATTGTTTTATATCTCAAAATGTACTTTGACGGGTTTGATTTGGAACGGTATAATGACCGGTCGAGTAGTTTTTTGAGATTATTTCTCGAATGGAAAACGAACTATGAAAATGTTTTACTCGAATTTTATAACAAATTTTTAGTCGTCGTTGTATATATTTCGTAGATTTTTATAAAAATAATGGAAACTAGAGTATCTGGATTAAACTAAGTGAAAAAAACTTGATTTATACAGACTGGCTCAGCTAAAAGTCCGATAATATTAAAAAATAGTTTGTTTTTGGACCTCGCTGTATATTTTCATATAAAATAGTGCAAATTGGAGTCTAACCGCATAAATTAGTGAAACAATGTTAGTTGGTCGAGAAATTTTTATTTATACAGAGTAGTTTTGCTAAAATATTGAAATATTGTTCATTTTTAGTCCTCTCGGTATGTTTTTCGTAGATTTTTGTAAAAATGAAGAAAGTTAGAGTTTAACCGCGTAAATTGGTGAAAAACTGTTGGTTGACCGAAAAAACTTTATTTATACACAGTGGCTCTACTAAAAACTATAATAATATTGAAAAATTTGTTTGTTTTTAGTCCTTGCTGTATATATCTTCATGAAAATAGTGAAAATTGGTCTCTGGATTAAATTAAGCTAGTAAACCAGTAAAAAAAGTGTTAGTTGGCTGAAAAAACTGGGTTTATAAGAGGGGCACTACACGGTAATGCAGATACCTATAGTCGGTAGTAGATCTGGAGCTGGGGGATCGCGCAGCGAAAAGTCTGACCGATACGTTATGTTACATGCGGTAATGCAGATTCCTATAGTCGGTAGTAGATCTGGAGCTGGGAGATCGCGCAGCGAAAAGTCTGACTGATACGTTATGTTACATGCGGTAATGCAGATACCTATAGTCGGTAGTAGATCTGGAGCTGGGAGATCGCGCAGCGAAAAGTCTGACTGATACGTTATGTTACATGCGGTAATGCAGATACCTATAGTCGGTAGTAGATCTGGAGCTGGGAGATCGCGCAGCGAAAAGTCTGACTGATACGTTATGTTACATGCGGTAATGCAGATACCTATAGTCGGTAGTAGATCTGGAGCTGGGAGATCGCGCAGCGAAAAGTCTGACTGATACGTTATGTTACATGCGGTAATGCAGATACCTATAGTCGGTAGTAGATCTGGAGCTGGGAGATCGCGCAGCGAAAAGTCTGACTGATACGTTATGTTACATGCGGTAATGCAGATACCTATAGTCGGTAGTAGATCTGGAGCTGGGAGATCGCGCAGCGAAAAGTCTGACTGATACGTTATGTTACATGCGGTAATGCAGATACCTATAGTCGGTAGTAGATCTGGAGCTGGGAGATCGCGCAGCGAAAAGTCTGACCGATACGTTATGTTACATGCGGTAATGCAGATTCCTATAGTCGGTAGTAGATCTGGAGCTGGGGGATCGCGCAGCGAAAAGTCTGACCGATATGTTATGTTACATGCGGCAATGCAGATACCCATAGTCGGTAGTAGATCTGGAGCTGGGGGATCGCGCAGCGAAGAGTCTGACCGATACGTTATGTTACATGCGGTAATGCAGATACCTATAGTCGGTAGTAGATCTGGAGCTGGGAGATCGCGCAGCGAAAAGTCTGACTGATACGTTATGTTACATGCGGTAATGCAGATACCTATAGTCGGTAGTAGATCTGGAGCTGGGGGATCGCGCAGCGAAAAGTCTGACCGTTACGTTATGTTACATGCGGTAATGCAGATACCCATAGTCGCTAGTAGATCTGGAGCTGGGGGATCGCGCAGCGAAAAGTCTGACCGTTAGTGAATCTGTATTGTCTTGACTGAGTGTGAGAGGAACAGATGAGATAATTACAGGGGGCGACTCAAGGCTAGAGTCAGTAGAATGAAGTCGTTTGAGGCCTGAACCACTAGGAATGGGTTAGTCTAGAGGAGGGGGTGTGTTGACGGAATGATTTTCGGTGGAGGATATAGGGGCAGAGGTAGGAGAGGAAGTAGGATCAGTGAACATATTATCGGTAGAATCATTCTGGATAGGGGTAGTTGTGGAGAGGATTTTGGCAGGTATCTGCAGTATGTCCAACTTGTTTGCAGAGGAAGCACTCCCCAATTTATCTGAGATGACGAAGATCCGGAAAGCAGTATATTACAACGGAGGTTTGTATTTCACAGTTATCTTTCTCCGGTAGGACATAGACGGACCGACGAGCCAGTGAGCAGGTGAGCCAGTACAGATTTTGGTGATGGGGGATGTGAGTTGAAGTCCGAGATCATTTTTTAGAGCCTGTTCGATGAGTATATTAGGAATTGAGGGACATACAATAGATAATAGTAATCTTTTAGAAAGGCTGATGAGTCTGCGTATGGAGACAATTTCTTCCTTAGTGGCAACTATAGGATGGTCTCTGAGGAGGTTATCAACGACTAAAGTAGAAGCGAGAAAGATGCAAATCCGCTGGTTAGATATACGGGAAGCATGGGTGATTCCTAACTAGTGCACACCATATCACCATCGCCACCCAGTTTCTAAACGAAGAAAACCATAGTTTTGCCCATAACTCTTCTGCTTTGCCAGAAAAAACCTAGTTGCCCTGGTAGTAGTTTTGTCCAGGTGTCCAGATATTCAGCTCCTTTGGATATTTCAAGTTTTTCTCCGAACAGTTGTACTCTGCTTTGCGGAAGAACTCTTTTATTCGTTAAAGCACCATATATGACATTTTTTTAAATTTTCGACAGTATATATCAAAAAAGTTACATATAAAAGAAAATTTTCGCAAAAAAATAAGGATCGTCGGTGTGTGTGTGTGTGTGTGTATATATGCAATAATCCGACAGGCACAAGCAGCCCTGATTGTAATCGGTCGTAATTTGGTGTTAAAACACTACGGCCATTGTTATACCGAGGTGGGGTTGCGGAGGTTAAACACGATCATTAATAACCTCGCTTAACTAATCTGTCGGTCGAAGTCATCTATCTTTACAAGTTACTCGCTTTTTGCCCTCCGGCCATCGAATGTATATCGGATATTATTAACCGGAGAGAATAAATTTGTACACGAATAAATACCACGACTTCGAATAATGTAATTTTCCATTTTACACCCGAGTTGTATACTATATTTATTCTACGACTTTTTTTGCCGTATCAGGAAAACATGGATCGATTTTCCAAGGTCGATTGTCGATATATAATCATTTTATAGCTCGTTTATAGTCGAACGTGTAGGCGTTCAATAATAAAAGTAAATTATTCGTGGCGAAATGTTATAATAATTTTTTTTGATTAATTACGATTTTATAGTTATGTTGGCGTCGATTATATTGGTAATTGTTTAATTAATAGAGAAAAATATTGTTTTATATAAATGTGTGCGGTTTTTTTTGTTTAAATTTACACACATCACGTCTAAAAATAAATATTACTTGTAACGTGGATGAATGAATTTTGAATATGCGGTACCTTCTTCGATGAAAAACTGGAAAATTTTTGAAAAAATTGAATACGCGGTACCCTGGAAAACAAAAGTACAATCTCCTCCAATAGCTCACGTCTAAAAATAACGTGGATAAATGAATTTAGAATATGCGGTACCTTTTTCGATGAAAAAATAAAAAAAATTTCAAAAAAATTGACTACGCGGTACCTTTTTCGATGAGAAAGTTTAAAAAAAGTTTTTTAGACTATAACTTGTGACTTATCAAATTAAAGGAATCGTTGCGGGGATTCTAAATATATATTTTTTATAATTTTAAAATTTTTTAATACATAAGAAGGGAATTTTTAAATTCTATTAATTGGTATAGACAAAAAGTACTTTTAATAAAAAAAAAATTTTTACTAAGTTCATATTAGGTGGAAATGTTCTTATACGAAAAGTTCCCGTCAGGCCATAGTCAGCAGCATCCCCTAACTCCCCCACCAATGGTAAATTGTGCCACTATTTCTAGATTTTCCCGTAACTTATTTTTCCAACCCCCCCCCCCCCCCAAAAGTGTTTTTTACCGAAAAAACGTTATAACACGAAATATTTCCAATATTACAATTTGAAATTTTTTTTCTTGGTTTGTGACTATGAAAGCTACCTTCTACTAAATTTTCATCAAAATCGAACATATTTTAACGAAACGAAAAATAAAAAACGAAAAATGCAGTTTTTTGCGTTTTTCGAGCTAATTTTGAGGTTATGTGAAAAAGTCACTAATGAAAAAGTTGTAGATTTTCTCAAGATCTACAACTTTTATAATCAACTTTTTATTCTAGGAACTCAACTTTGGCCGGAAATCGCAATAATGTCTTTTTCCACCCCCCAAAAAAAGTGAATTTTACAGAAAAAACGTTATAACTCGAAAAATTTCCAATATTTCAATTTGAAATTTTTTTCATGGTTTGTGACTATCAAAGCTACCTTCTACTAAATTTTCATCAAAATCGAACATTTTTTAACGAAACTAAAAATAAAAAACGAAAAATGCAGTTTTTTGCGTTTTTCGAGCTAATTTTGAGGTTATGTGGAAAAGTCACTGATGTAAAAGTTGTAGATTTTCCCAAGATCTACAACTTTTATAATCAACTTTTTATTCTAGATACTCAACTATGGACGGAAATCGCAATAATGTCTTTTTCCACCCTCCAAAAAGGTGTTTTTTACCGAAAAATCTGGGATCGTTAACGTATCGATACTTTCAGTATCGATAAATTAATATTCGATATTCTACTGTATCGATACTTTACGTTCCGATCCGTATCGATACCTAATATCGATACTTTCTAGTGTATCGCGCAACCCTAACGTGGATAAATGAATTTAGAATATGCGGTACCTTTTTCGATGAAAAAATAAAAAAAATTTCAAAAAAAATTGAATACGCGGTACCTTTTTCGAGGAAAAAGTTTAAAAAAAGTTTAAAAAAAAAAAGTTTAAAAAAAGTTTTTTAAACTTTAACTTGTGACATATCAAATGAAAGGAATCGTTGCGGGGATTCTAAATATATATTTTTTATAATTTTAAAATTAGTAGTTTGAAATTTTTTAAGAAATGCGGAAATTTTTGAATTCTATTTATTGGTAGAGACAAAAAGTATTACTTTTTAGTAAAAAAAAATTACAAAGTTCATATTTGGACAGGCCATAGTCAGCAGCTTCCCCTATTTTGTTAAAAAAAAAACCGGATGGTACATTGTGCCACTATTTCTAGATTTTCTAGTAACTTATTTTTCAATTTCCATGTTCAACAAAACTATCCGATCGTATGGAAAACAAAAGTACAATCTCCTTCAATGGTCCACGTCTAATGACCTGTAACGTGGATAAATGAATTTTGAATATGCGGTACCTTTTCGATGAAACAATAAAAAAATAAAAAAAATTTAATACGCGGTACCTTTTTCGGAAAAAAAGTTTAAAAAAAGTTTTTCAAACTGTAACTTGTGACATATCAAATGAAAGGAATCGTTGCGGGGATTCTAAATATATATTTTTTATAAATTTAAAATTAGTAGTTTGAAATTTCTTGTACTTTTTGACTTTACCAATCTATGGAATTTAAAAATTTTCCTCCTTATATAGATGCGTTTTAAAACTATCCCATCGTATGGAGAACAAAAGTACAATCTCCTCCAATGGCTCGAAAAAAAAAAGAAAACCAAACGTTAATTACAAATTTAACTGTTGTTTGAAGAAAGTTATTAATATTATATTAAGAAGAAAAATAAAAATCGAAGACATGCTACATAAATATGCATTAAAATGAGTACAACAAAGGATAATTAATACTGATATATACGTTATTAAGTCTTTTTAGTGCATGTCAGTGGCGTAACAAAATATTTTTAAATTACATATAACCAAAAGTACCAAACCAAATGAGCTCAGTCAAACAAATTAGGCTGAATCATTTAAAAAAGTTGATGAAGAACCATCTACCATACACCCCAGATTTGTCCTCAAACCGATATTTAATTTCTTAAAATCTACAGGTTCAACAGCAACGTTTAACCATCCACAATATATCCCTGATTCCGACTCGAAATCGTAAAGTAACCTATGTATGAAATATTTTTAAAAACAACTACTTTATTTTGAAGAGGGTGTTTAATGGCCTCCACCACTGGTCGGGTAAATTCACGGGGGCGGTAACTTGCATCAATCAAAGTTCTGTTAGCGCTCATCAAGCGGTTGGAAGAGAACGAAACGAAGGATCATCGCTAGTCTGGTTGTATATCTATTTTCCACCATTCGCAGTCGGGTTTTGTAAATCGACAGTAATCAATCTCCAATATAAACAGAACGTTATTGGGCCTAAATTGTACTGAAAACTACCATAAATAATCCAAAGATAAGAGTAATCACCTGTAGGATAAATTGATCATTGCCAGGTTTTTTTTTATATTCGTTTTGTTGGAAGGAAATTGTTTCGATGAGAAAAATGGTGAAAAATTGTACGAAAGCACGAAGAAACAACAAAATCTGATTCTATATGACCACAATTACTTTAGATTGTTTAGAATTTTTCAATTTTTATTGGTACGAGACATAAAAGGACCTCTACAAGTTTATTTCACTGAATGAAATGCCCAAAACCATGAAAAAAGTTATTATTTACACTTAAAGAGTATTTTATCAATTGCAACCGTACGGCACCGGACAAAGTATAAAGCACCTAAAGATATTTTTTTTTATATTTTCGTACCCTCTCGATAAAAACGTCTCTGTACTTTCCTTCAAACTTTGCCCTTTCGTTATATGCCATGTTTAATTAACATTTTTTAAATTAACCTTTTTTTTTATTAAAATTTACAACAGATATTAATTACACATCATTTAGATGCCTTTAATTATTAACCGAATATGTTTGTGCTTACGCCTCGAAGTTTGGACAGTTCCTAAGAATCATTTATTTTAGAGAAGAAGTACATTAAAAATTAGAGATTAATAGTTTATATGATGCCGTTAAAATTAAGCTGCCATATGAAAGAAGAAAAAAAAAAGAAGAAGATTATTCATATATTTATACATTCGTCTATCGAATAATGGAACTATATTAAAAATAGTAAAAATGGGTTTTAGTCTAAAACCTACACTTTCCTGACGTCTAAATTGTCAGGCTTTTGCCTACTTCTCTACACTGACATCCAGGCTCTGCTTAAAGCTATCGATAATCCAACAACTAGGTCTATACTGGTAAAAAACTGCAAGGAATCCCTTAACAGAACAGGCTGTCTCTAATATGGGTGCCAGGACACGAGGGGATTGAGGGCTCTTAAGGAGACTTCATAGGTCAGG
The DNA here is from genome assembly GCA_947563755.1 of Lochmaea crataegi. Taxonomy (NCBI): domain Eukaryota; kingdom Metazoa; phylum Arthropoda; class Insecta; order Coleoptera; family Chrysomelidae; genus Lochmaea; species Lochmaea crataegi. The sequence continues at coordinate 9,401,095 of OX387433.1, read as the reverse complement.
AACCGTTTTGTGCAATCACTATGAAAAGTGATGTAAAAACGACAAAATTGTATATATTGAGCCGAGTACTCTCAAAAGACCAATCTACTAGGACAAAATTCAGCAATACTATAACCTAGAAGGGTTTCATTGTATAAATCGTCAAAGTAAAGGTAGTGAAATTCTATAACCAAAACGAACTTTCAGCATGAAAAGTGGTGTAAAAACGACAACATTGTATATATTGAGCTGAAGTTTTAGGCGAGTACTCTCAAAAGACCAATCTACTAGGAAAAAATTCAGCAATACTATAACCTAGAAGGTTTTCATTGTATATATAGTGAAATTCTATAACCAAAACAAGCTTTCAGTATGAAAAGTGGTGTAAAAACGACAACATTGTATATATTGAGCTGAAATTTTAGGGGAGTACTCTCAAAAGACCAATCTACTAGGAAAAAATTCAGCAATACTATAACCCAGAAGGGTTTCATTGTATAAATCGTCAAAGTAAGGATAGTGAATTTCTATAACCAAAACGAGCTTTCAGTGTGAAAGGTGGTGTAAAAACGACAAAATTGTATATATTGAACTGAAATTTTAGGAGACTCTTCTCAAAAGACCAATCTACTGGGAAAAAATTCAGCAATACTATAACATAGAAGGTTTTCATTGTATAAATAGTCAAAGTCAGGATAGTGAAATTCTATAACCAAAACGAGCTTTCAGTATGAAAAGTGGTGTAAAAACGACAACATTGTATATATTGAGCTGAAATTTTAGGAGAGTACTCTCAAACGACCAATCTACTAGGAAAAAATTCAGCAATACTATAACCTAGAAGGTTTTCATTGTATAAATCGTCAAAGTAAAAGTAGTGAAATTCTATAACCAAAACAAGCTTTCAGTATGAAAAGTGGTGTAAAAACGACAAAATTGTATATATTGAGTTGAAATTTTAGGAGAGTACTCTCAAAAGACCAATCTACGGGGAAAAAATCAGAAATACTCTAACCCAGAAGGGTTTCATTGTATAAATCGTCAAAGTAAAGGTGGTGAAATTCTGTAACCAAAACGATCTTTCAGTATGAAAAGTGGTGTAAAAACGACAAAATTGTAGATATAGAGCTGAAATTTTAGGAGAGTACTCTCAAAAGACCAATCTACTAGGAAAAAATTCAGCAATACTATAACATAGGTTTTCATTGTATAAATCGTCAAAGTAAAAGTAGTGGAATTCTATAACCAAAACGAGCTTTCAGTATGAAAAGTGGTGTAAAAACGACAAAATTGTATATATTGAGCTGAAATTTTAGGAGAGTACTCTCAAAAGACCAATCTAGTAGAAAAAAATTTCAGCAATACTATAACCCAGAAGGTTTTTATTGTATAAATCATCAAAGTAAAGGTAGTGAAATTCTATAACTAAAACGAGCTTTCAGTGTGAAAGGTGGTGTAAAAACGACAAATTTGTATATATTGAGCTGAAATTTTAGGAGACTCTTCTCAAAAGACCAATCTACTAGGAAAAAATTCAGCAATACTATAACATAGAAGGTTTTCATTGTATAAATAGTCAAAGTCAGGATAGTGAAATTCTATAACCAAAACGAGCTTTCAGTATGAAAAGTGGTGTAAAAACGACAACATTGTATATATTGAGCTGCAATTTTAGGAGAGTACTCTCAAAACATCAAGCTACCAGGAAAAAATTCAGCAATATTATAACCCAGAAGGTTTTCATTGTATAAATCGTCAAAGTAAAAGTAGTGAAATTCTATAACCAAAACGAGCTTTCAGTGTGAAAGGTGGTGTAAAAACGACAAATTTGTATATATTGAGCTGAAATTTTAGGAGACTACTCTCAAAAGACCAATCTACTAGAAAAAAATTCAGCAATAATAATAACCCAGAAGGTTTTCATTGTATAAATAGTCAAATTAAGGATAGTGAAATTCTATAACCAAAACGAGCTTTCAGTATGAAAAGTGGTGTAAAAACGACAAAATTGTATATATTGAGCTGAAATTTTAGGAGAGTACTCTTAAAAGACCAATCTACCAGGAAAAAATTCAGCAATATTATAACCCAGAAGGTTTTCATTGTATAAATCGTCAAAGTGAAAGTAGTGAAATTCTATAACCAAAACAAGCTTTCAGTATGAAAAGTGGTGTAAAAACGACAAAATTGTATATATTGAGCTGAAATTTTAGAAGAGTACTCTCAAAAGACCAATCTACCAGGAAAAAATTCAGCAATATTATAACCCAGAAGGTTTTTATTGTATAAATCATCAAAGTAAAGGTAGTGAAATTCTATAACCATAACGAGCTTTCAGTGTGAAAGGTGGTGTAAAAACGACAAAATTGTATATATTGAACTGAAATTTTAGGAGACTCTTCTCAAAAGACCAATCTACTGGGAAAAAATTCAGCAATACCATAACATAGAAGGTTTTCATTGTATAAATAGTCAAAGTAAAAGTAGTGAAATTCTATAACCAAAACGAGCTTTCAGTATGAAATGTGGTGTAAAAACGACAAAATTGTATATATTGAGCTGAAATTTTAGGAGACTACTCACAAAAGACCAATCTACTGGGAAAAAATTCAGAAATACTATAACCCAGAAGGTTTTCATTGTATAAATCGTCAATGTAAGGGTAGTGAAATTCTATAACCAAAACGAGCTTTCAGTATGAAAAGTGGTGTAAAAACGACAAAATTGTATATATGGAGCTGAAATTTTAGGAGAGTACTCTCAAAATACCAATCTACTAGGAAAAAATTCAGCAATACTATAACCTAGAAAGTTTTCATTGTATAAATCGTCAAAATAAAAGTAGTGAAATTCTATAACCAAAACAAGCTTTCAGTATGAAATGTGGTGTAAAAACGACAAAATTGTATATATTGAGCTGAAATTTTAGGAGACTACTCTCAAAAGACCAATCTACTGGGAAAAAATTCAGAAATACTATAACCCAGAAGGTTTTCATTGTATAAATCGTCAATGTAAGGGTAGTGAAATTCTATAACCAAAACGAGCTTTCAGTATGAAAAGTGGTGTAAAAACGACAAAATTGTATATATGGAGCTGAAATTTTAGGAGAGTACTCTCAAAAGACCAGTCTACTAGGAAAAAATTCAGCAATACTATAACCCAGGAGGATTTCATTGTATAAATCGTCAATGTAAAGGTAGTGAATTTCTATAACCAAAACGAGCTTTCAGTGTGAAAGGTGGTGTAAAAACGACAAAATTGTATATATTGAGCTGAAATTTTAGGAGAGTACTCTCAAAAGACCAATCTACTAGGAAAAAATTCAGCAATACTATAACCCAGAAGGGTTTCATTGTATAAATCGTCAAAGTAAGGATAGTGAATTTCTATAACCAAAACGAGCTTTCAGTGTGAAAAGCGACAAAATTGTATATATTGAGCTGAAATTTTAGGAGAGTACTCTCAAAAGACCAATCTACTAGGAAAAAATTCAGCAATACTATAACCCAGGAGGGTTTCATTATATAAATCGTCAATGTAAAGGTAGTGAAAAACGACCAAATTGTATATATTGAGCTGAAATTTTAGGAAATGGTACAAAGATTCAAGTGCTTGTGCTGTTGAGCACAACCCAAGCAAATGAACGAATGAATACTTCTCTATAGAATTGCAAAATTCCCTTTCTTCTTCCCAACATCTAGGTAGTAGCATTAAGGTATATCGGTAAGCTTCAAATTAGTTTGGAATACTATCAAGATACTCACTTACAAAAGATTTTGTTGAACAATCTGGGGCATGAGACACAGACAGATCTACCGGTCTTATGTGATGGTAGTCAGGTCTATGATCATATATGGCTCCGTGATCTGGTGGAGCAAGTGCCAGATATAAGCCTGCCTGGATCCTTGGGAGGGTAGCAAAAATGACCTATAGAATTATATAGACAATTGTATGTATGGGACTAGAGAAGTAACTGAGATACAGAGAGTTATTTCAGCGTTTTTCCCAGTTTATTACAAAAGATGTGTTTACACACATAATTGACATTTATCAATTCCAAGATATAACATGACCATTAAGTATTTAAAAACCACTTTAAAATTTGATATAAATTTGTTGTTTCTTATAATTTCGATAAAAACACACTTTAAAATATTGTAAATATTTTGATGGTTTCAATAATAACTAATTTGTTTTCAATTTGTAGATGTATCAGTGAATTGATTTCATTATATATATATAGATATGGCATGTCCCAAAAAAAAGTTGAAATTCTCAACTCGAAGAAAGTACCTAATTCTTCTTCCCTCGTAGGTACATAATAATTTCTTGTGTGTAAAATCCCATCAACGACTAAGAATGAAAAATTAATAAAAATAACCACGCCTACATATATCATCCTTAATAACTCTAGATGATTTTTTTTTAGTCTCGGGATATAATTTTCAACGATTAGACAGATAGTAAGTAGTACTGCATCGGTACTCAGTCGCGTATCAGTGGGTAAAAATTCCTTCTCTTTCTCGTCTCATCTTTGATCGTTTTTGAAGTGAAAACTTCTTTAGGCGCTTTTTTGGGTGAAGAAAAAACATGAATTTTTCGTCATCGTCACGCTTTTATGCAACACACAATACTTTTGGTTATGCAACACAAATAACAATGAAGCGTTTATAGTGTTGCATAAATCATCGTCACGCTTTCCATGTATACTGTGTATATATGTGTACTTTTTTTTGTAAAAAATTCCATTTACTATGGGCTTACGATAAAAATTTTGAAAGGGATTCACTTATTGGTGTTTTCGCTTCTGTCATTAGTGAAAATAAGATCCTTTCTTTATTTTTCAACCAAAAACTAGGGAACAATTAATTTTAAACCCGGCTCTGTATGATATACGTTTACCAATAGTCGTGCAAAAGTTATTAACATTGTCATTAAGGTAATATCATTTTATTGAGAACACGGCTTTTCCGCCCGCATAGAAACATTATTTAATTGATAACAATGCTTATCAATTCAAATGAAAAAAAAAATATAAATAAAATTTACCGTAATAATGAGCAACGCTAAACGCGTTTCGTTAGAACTATTAACTACTGACAGTGGCGTAGAAAATAGGGCACTATAAAAACCGACTACCAATAATTATATTTAAACCACTTCCGAAAGGTTTTGGTGAATTATTTCACCGGATTGATAACAATGTGATTTTTTTCTAGTCTTTAAACCTGAGTTACCAGTAAAAAGTAAGAGATTAAGCTTGAAATTTGCAAGAAATTAAAATATTTAAAAATAACCGACACCACTGCCTCGACTCATTTATGATATCCTTGAAAATAGTTACATTTATGTTAATTTGACTTATCTATATATTAAGGAAGCATTATTTACCAGAAATTGTTGTTTGTATTGTATTAATGTCGATAACAGATATACCTTTTGTTCGATATAACTGGGCCCTTTATTTTATTTGTAGAAACATACCTATGCAAAAAAATTTGAATGTGTGGACATCTTCTTCACAGAAAACATACGTAAATTAACTATTTGAACAAGTCTAGGTTGTAAACAGTAAATATAAGAGCTTTTGCAGAGGTTTGGATGTACTTTGATATTTAGGTGGACATATTCTTCAGCAGAAAAAGACGTAAATTAACTATTTGAGCAAGTCTAGATTGTACACAGTGAATATGAGAGCTTTTGCAGAGATTTGAATGTACTTTGATATCTACGTGGACATCTTCTTCAGTAGAAACAGACGTAAACTAACTATTTGAACAAGTCTAGGTTGTAAATATAAGAGCTTTTGCAAATATTTGAATGTACTTTGATATCTAGGTGGACATCTTCTTCACAGAAAACATACGTAAATTAACTATTTGAACAAGTCTAGGTTTTAAACAGTAAATATAAGAGCTTTTGCAGAGGTTTGGATGTACTTTGATATTTAGGTGGACATCTTCTTCAGCAGAAGCAGACGTAAATTAACTATTTGACAAAGTCTAGGTTGTAAACAGTAAATATAAGAGCTTTTGCAGAGATTTGAATGTACTTTGATATCTACGTGGACATCTTCTTCAGTAGAAACAGAAGTAAACTAACTATTTGAGCAAGTCTAGATTGTACACAGTGAATATGAGAGCTTTTGCAGAGATTTGAATGTACTTTGATATCTACGTGGACATCTTCTTCAGCAGAAAAAGACGTAAATTAACTATTTGAACAAGTCTAGGTTGTAAATATAAGAGCTTTTGCAAATATTTGAATGTACTTTTATACCTAGGTGGACATCTTCTTCAGTAGAAACAGACGTAAACTAACTATTTGAACAAGTCTAGGTTGTAAATATATTGCAAATATTTGAATGTACTTTGATATCTAGGTGGACATCTTCTTCGCCGAAAACATACGTAAATTAACTTTTTACCAAGTCTAGCAAATATTTGAAGACGAAAATCATCAACATGTCGATTGAGACATAACGATTTGCGAATTTGAAAATAAAAATTTCACAATCGAGCTTCGCCTACGGCAGTATTTCGCGTTTGCGGTTTTATTACATTGAAACGTTATTTTAATGGGTTTGTTGAGGAATTCTCGTGCATTGTAATAAGATTAATATAGACCGCAATAATACAAATTTTAGTATTGAAACTCTATGTTATCATGGAAAGTATAATTCCGGGACGTAAAATATGATTTACTACAATATTTAGAGGCAATAGTCGTAATATTGTACATACTAAGTTGAGGTGTGACTTGTAATATTTTTGCATTATTTGTATAATGGTAAAGGTGGACAAAAAATAGTAATTTGGTGACGTAAAAGTTTTATCTGCAAATTTCAACATTACTTTCAAAGGACTATAAAAATAGATGAATTTTGAATAACTATCACTAAAAAAACAGGAATATTCGTAAAATTGCGTTTTATGAGTATGGGAAATTGTCTAGTGAACAAAATTTTCGAAAAAACGCACTATCAACATAAAAAGTCGCGTAAAAATCACTAAATTGTATATATTGAGCTGAAAATTTAGGAGAATACTCCCAAAATATCAATCTACTAGAAAAAAATTCAGCATTACTATAACCCTGAAGGTTTTCATTTTATAGATAGACAAAGTAAGGGGAGTAAAATTCTATAATTAAAACGAGCTTTCAACATGAAAAGTGGAGTAAAAACGACAACATTGTATATATTGAGCTGAAATTTTAGGAGAGTACTCTCAAAAGACCAATCTACTAAAAAAAATTCAGCAATACTATAACCTAGAAGGTTTTCATTTTATAAATCGTCAAAGTAAGAGTAGTGAAATTCTATAACCAAAACGAGCTTTCTGAATGAAAAGTGGTGTAAAAACGACAACATTGTATATATTGAGCTGAAATTTTAGGAGAGTACTCTCAAAAGACCAATCTACTAAAAAAAATTCAGCAATACTATAACCTAGAAGGTTTTCATTTTATAAATCGTCAAAGTAAGAATAGTGAAATTCTATAACCAAAACGAGCTTTCAGTATTAAAAGTGGTGTAAAAACGACAAAATTGTATATATTGAGCTGAAATTTCAGGACAGTACTCTCAAAAGACCAATCTACTAGGAAAAAAATCAGCAATACTATAACCCAGGAGATTTTCATTGTATAAATCGTCATAGTAGGGATAGTGAAATTCTATAACCAAAACGAGCTTTCAGCATGAAAAGTGGTGTAAAAACGACAAAATTGTACATATTGAGCTGAAACTTTAGGAGAGTACTCTCAAAAGACCAATCTACTATGAAAAAATTCAGCAATACTATAACCCAGGAGATTTTCATTGTATAAATCGTCATAGTAGGGATAGTGAAATTCTATAACCAAAACGAGCTTTCAGCATAAAAAGTGGTGTAAAAACGACAAAATTGTATATATAGAGCTGAAACTTTAGGAGAGTACTCTCAAAAGACCAATCTACTAGGAAAAAATTCAGCAATACTATAACCCAGGAGATTTTCATTGTATAAATCGTCATAGTAGGGATAGTGAAATTCTATAACCAAAACGAGCTTTCAGCATAAAAAGTGGTGTAAAAACGACAAAATTGTATATATAGAGCTGAAACTTTAGGAGAGTACTCTCAAAAGACCAATCTACTAGGAAAAAATTCAGCAATACTATAACCCAGGAGATTTTCATTGTATAAATCGTCATAGTAAGGATAGTGAAATTCTATAACCAAAACGAGCTTTCAGCATAAAAAGTGGTGTAAAAACGACAAAATTGTATATATAGAGCTGAAACTTTAGGAGAGTACTCTCAAAAGACCAATCTACTAGGAAAAAATTCAGCAATACTATAACCTAGAAGGTTTTCATTGTATAAATCGTCAAAGTGAAATTCTATAACCAAAACGAGCTTTCAGCATGAAAAGTGGTGTGAAAACGACAAAATTGTATATATTGAGCTGAAATTTTAGGAGAGTACTCTCAAAAGACCAATCTACTAGGAAAAATTTCAGCAATACTATAACCTAGAAGGTTTTCATTGTATAAATCGTCAAAGTGAAATTCTATAACCAAAACGAGCTTTCAGCATGAAAAGTGGTGTAAAAAGGACAAAATTGTATATATTGAGCTGAAATTTCAGGAGAGTACTCTCAAAAGACCAATCTACTAGGAAAAAATTCAGCAATACTATAACCCAGGAGATTTTCATTGTATAAATCGTCATAGTAAGGATAGTGAAATTCTATAACCAAAACGAGCTTTCAGCATAAAAAGTGGTGTAAAAACGACAAAATTGTATATATAGAGCTGAAACTTTAGGAGAGTACTCTCAAAAGACCAATCTACTAGGAAAAAATTCAGCAATACTATAACCCAGGAGATTTTCATTGTATAAATCGTCATAGTAAGGATAGTGAAATTCTATAACCAAAACGAGCTTTCAGCATAAAAAGTGGTGTAAAAACGACAAAATTGTATATATAGAGCTGAAACTTTAGGAGAGTACTCTCAAAAGACCAATCTACTAGGAAAAAATTCAGCAATACTATAACCTAGAAGGTTTTCATTGTATAAATCGTCAAAGTGAAATTCTATAACCAAAACGAGCTTTCAGCATGAAAAGTGGTGTGAAAACGACAAAATTGTATATATTGAGCTGAAATTTTAGGAGAGTACTCTCAAAAGACCAATCTACTAGGAAAAATTTCAGCAATACTATAACCTAGAAGGTTTTCATTGTATAAATCGTCAAAGTGAAATTCTATAACCAAAACGAGCTTTCAGCATGAAAAGTGGTGTAAAAAGGACAAAATTGTATATATTGAGCTGAAATTTCAGGAGAGTACTCTCAAAAGACCAATCTACTAGGAAAAAATTCAGCAATACTATAACCCAGGAGATTTTCATTGTATAAATCGTCATAGTAAGGATAGTGAAATTCTATAACCAAAACGAGCTTTCAGCATGTAAAGTGGTGTAAAAACGACAAAATTGTATATATAGAGCAGAAACTTTAGGAGAGTACTCTCAAAAGACCAATCTACTATGAAAAAATTCAGCAATACTATAACCCAGGAGATTTTCATTGTATAAATCGTCATAGTAAGGATAGTGAAATTCTATAACCAAAACGAGCTTTCAGCATGTAAAGTGGTGTAAAAACGACAAAATTGTATATATAGAGCAGAAACTTTAGGAGAGTACTCTCAAAAGACCAATCTACTAGGAAAAAATTCAGAAATACTATAACCGAGAAGGTTTTCATTGTATAAATCGTCAAAGTAACAGTAGTGAAATTTTATAACCAAGACGATCGTTCAGCATGAAAAGTGGTGTAAAAAAGACAACATTGTATATATTGAGCTGAAATTTTATGGGAGTACTCTCAAAAGACCAATCTACTAGGAAAAAATTCAGCAATAAACCCAGAAGGTTTTCATTTTATAAATCGTCAAATTAAGGGTGGTGAAATTCTATAACCAAAACGAGCTTTCAATAAGAAAAGTGGTGTAAAAACGACAAAATTGTATATATTGAGCTGAAATTTTAGGAGTCTGCTCTCAAAAGACCAATCTACTGGGAAAAATTCAGCAATACTATAACCCAGAAGGTTTTCATTTTATAAATCGTCAAAGTAAGGGTAGTGAAAACCTTCTATAAATCAAATTCATCATAATTTTAAAATGAAAAATTTAAATATCTCTTTAAAATCTATTACTTAAACTTAAGTATTTACAAGTCTGGAGATAGTGGCACTATTCTTTGAATAAAAAAAATTAACAATTTAAAATCACTTCCGGCGTTTTACCAACAATATAAAACTAATCTATAGGATTGTGCATCAATGACAAGATAATAATAATAGAATGGGATGGGAGGAAAGCGGATCGAATAGTTCAGTTCGAAGACCTATCCCAAAAATGCGATAAACATCTTAGAGAACTGAAATTCAACTACAAAATACGTACCCGGATGATCGAAATCTCGTTCGGAAGAGACAGTGATTTGTTTGAATATTAAAAAGCAGATTGATTTGTTTATTTATTGAATTCGGGTAGAAAAATATTTAAACAGTTACAAAAGAGAAAAGAAAACGTTCCCGGAACGGATTAGATGTGAAAGAAAAAAATTTACTATGAATGCCTTTCGTAGTAAAACGGTTTTGAAATGAAATAATGAAATAACCCGTACCTAAATACTTTAATATATTCATGCCATCATGTTTGAAAACGCAACAACCAAACAATGATTCAACCGTTTCCACATAAAATACATAATTCATAAAATAACGTTCATGTAGTACTTACTTATATATATATATATAAAGCGATAAAAATGACTGTATGTACGCAAACACAAGACCCTAAGAGCATATTACACCCATTCATACGTAAAATATAGCAGGGCCGTCAGTTAATACTTTTTTATTTACTTCAAATCAAATTAAAGAAAAAAGAAAATTTGTTGCTACAGTAGATAACTTTTTACACTCTATTGTTTTTCAAAGTATTCTTCCCGAAGAGAAATTCATGTTTGCACCAGAACGGATAACTTTCGTCGGTTTTGGTTCATCTTAGAACACCCAAACAGCTTATTTTTGGGTTCATAAGAGTAAATTCAGGATTGATCACTACTGACATTCATTCATTCAGTTGGGTTGTGCCCAACAGCCCAAGCACTTCCTTGTATCCTTGTACCACTTCTCATGTTATCTACTTCCATTCCAGATGCTTCTATAAAGACCACTAGTTTGACTGGAGGGATCTTCAGTAGTTGTAATGGTTGTATTGATTCCTCTCCAAAGTGCTTCCGTCTAAGTTCTTGTAAGTTCTCGGAGAAGCAGAGTATGTGTGTAGGTATTTCATCAAGTTCACTAACTTTGCCCATTTTGTGCAGATGTTTCCTCAAGGTGCAGTGTCCAGTCACCAGGTCGATAACTGTCTTCAAATGTCACTTACCCAGTTTCAATAGCCTAGTTGGAGTTCCTTGTCTACCTCATTCAGTAAACTCTTTATATGGAGGTGAGCTTGTGTCAACCTCCCTATCTAGCCAATTCCCGATTTCCTCTCTTAGGCAATCTTTTGTGATTCCACAAAACGGTTCCGGACATATGAAGTATCCTTTAGAGCCTTCTTCAACTAAATGGTCCGCCATTTCATTAACTGCAATCCCTTCATGTGTCTGCACCCATATTAGAGACAGCCTGTTCTGTTAAGGGATTCCTTGCAGTTTTTTGCCAGTATAGACCTAGTTGTTGGATTATCGATAGCTTTAAGCAGATGACTTTAACTGCTTTCTGATATCCTAACAACAGATTCGGTATGCATCGAGAAACTAATTTTTTCAATAGATAATTCTTCATGTAAAATTTTTTGAATTGTGGTCTTCGAAATGCTCAATGATGCTCCAATTTCTTCTTGGATCAGTTTACGTTCATCATCTACATTTTTCTAGGTGACTGTACTTGTTGGTGGACCTGGTCTTGGATCATCACTAACATTATCCGTTCACGTTTAAGATCTCCATACCAACGAGAAAATGTCGACTGATGTGGTGCAAGGCACTCTTGTCTTCGAAAATGAAGCGGTCTGTAACTTTGACGTTAACATGACAGTTAATTTTGTTGACAGACGTCAACTAAGTTGTTAAAGACAACCCTGGTACATCTTTTTTAGAAGTTGGTAAAAAAATTACCGATAACTGACGTCCCTGTTAGAAATTGGTGTGGAAAATAATCCATTTTAATGGTAGGTAGAAGGCGTTCGAGCATCATAATCTACCTAATTATCGACATTTCATAGTATTGTACCGCCATTTTATTCTATTGTGATATCAACAAAGCACGAACACACACACATTCTATTCATACAAACAATAAAAGGGGATTACACAATGGTGCCCCTTACGAGGGCTTTTTTTCACGATGTCTTCGGGCACGGGGTCATCCTCAGGTTAGGTGTGTATCTATTGTTCGAAGTCAAGTGATCCGATACATATAGAAAGAGGATGTTTTTATTTGTCGAGATTTGTATCGGTAGCCGGTGTTTGGGTTTAGTTTACGTAGAGTATCCGTGTTATCGGTAGATGTCATCGGTGTAGACGTTTTTTGCTTTAATATGGTTATCTTATTTTTATTAGGATATATTTTTGTTTTCATTTTACACGTGGGACATAATATTATTAGATCGTCATAGCGAGTAAACGATTGGTACAGAAAAAGTTATTAAATGTTATTATTTGACGTTGGAAAATTGACTAAAACGCCTCTACGGTGATTTTTAGAACTATAATGTACGGTATTCTCAAGAAAAAACAAAAACAGAAAATAGTAGTTCTTTACTTATATACTGATGTCAAAAAAATTCGGAAGACAGAAATTTTAACATATTTTCAAAACTGATTATTTCCTTATTTTGATGATTTTTTTATACGAACTGTGAGTTTCTTCTACATCAATACTGTGCCTGAATTCTTGATATGGAGTTAAGTAATGTTAATATGTATTTTAACCAAATTTTGAAAAACCCTGTAGGATTCTGTAACAATAAGTTACATTGTGAGATAGTACGACCATACTTTCCCACAATATTAAACCCGAAAATGTGTAAAATTTTTAGTGACCAGAATTTTCAGTGTATGTAACAGAAAGTGAAATTCTATAACCAAAACGAGCTTTCAGTTTGAAAAGTGGTGTAAAAACGACAAAATTGTATATATTGAGCTGAAATTTTAGGAGAGTCCTCTCAAAAGACCAATCTACTAGGAAAAAATTCAGCAATACTATAACCTAGAAGGTTTCATTGTATAAATCGTCAAAGTGAAATTCTATAACCAAAACGAGCTTTCAGTATGAAATGTGGTGTAAAAACGACAAAATTGTATATATTGAGCCGAAATTTTAGGAGACTACTATCAAAAGACCAATCTACTGGGAAAAAATTCAGAAATACTATAACCCAGAAGGTTTTCATTGTATAAATCGTCAATGTAAGGGTAGTGAAATTCTATAACCAAAATGAGCTTTCGGCATGAAAAGTGGTGTAAAAACGACTATATATTGATCTGACATTTTAGGAGAGTATTGTCAAAAGACGAATCTACTAGGAAAAAATTCAGCAATACTATAACCCTGAAGGTTTTCATTGTATAAATCGTCAAAGTAAGAGTAGTGAAATTCTATAACCAGAACGAGCTTTCAGCATGAAAAGTGGTGTAAAAACGACAAAATTGTATATATTGATCTGACATTTTAGGAGAGTATTCTCAAAAGACGAATCTACTAAGAAAAAATTCAGCAATATTATAACCCAGAAGGTTTTCATTGTATAAATCGTCAAAGTGAAGGTAGTGAAATTCTATAACCAAAACGAGCTTTCAGCATGAAAAGTGGTGTAAAAACGACAAAATTGTATATATTGAGCTGAAACTTTAGGAGAGTACTCTCAAAAGACCAATCTACTAGGAAAAAATTCAGCAATATTATAACCCAGAAGGTTTTCATTGTATAAATAGTCAAAGTGGAGGTAGTGAAATTCTATAACCAAAACGAGCTTTCTGTATGAAAAGTGGTGTAAAAACGACAACATTGTATATATTGAACTGACATTTTAGGATACTCTCAAAAGACCAATCTACTAGGAAAAAATTCAGCAATATTATAACCCAGAAGGTTTTCATTGTATAAATAGTCAAAGTGGAGGTAGTGAAATTCTATAACCAAAACGAGCTTTCTGTATGAAAAGTGGTGTAAAAACGACAACATTGTATATATTGAACTGACATTTTAGGAGAGTACTCCCAAAAGACCAATCTACTAGGAAAAAATTCAGCGATACTATAACCCAGAAGATTTTCATTGTATAAATCGTCAAAGTAAGAGTAGTGAAATTCTATAACCAAAACGAGCTTTTAGCAGAAAAGTGGTGTAAAAACGACAAAATTGTATATATTGAGCTGAAATTTTAGGAGAGTACTCTCAGAAGACCAATCTACTAGGAAAAAATTCAGCAATACTATAACCATACTAGAAGGTTTTCATTGTAAAAATTGTCAAAGTAAGGATAGTGAATTGCTATAACCAAAACGACCTTTCAGTATGAAAAGTGGTGTAAAAACGACAATATTGTTTATATTGAGCTGAAATTTTAGGAGAGTACTCTCAAAAGACCCATCTACTATGAAAAAATTCAGTAATACCATAACCCAGGAAGTTTTCATTGTATAAATCGTCAAAGTAAAAGTAGTGAAATTCTATAACCAAAACGAGCTTTCAGCATGAAAAGTGGTGTAAAAACGACAAAATTGTACATATTGAGCTGAAACTTTAAGAGAGTACTCACAAAAGACCCATCTACTAGGAAAAAATTCAGCAATACTATAACCTAGGTTTTCATTTTATAAATCGTCATAATAAGGGTAGTGAAATTCTATAATCAAAACGAGCTTTCGGCATGAAAAGTGGTGTAAAAACGACAACATTGTATATATTGAACTGACATTTTAGGAGAGTACTCCCAAAAGACCAATCTACTAGGAAAAAATTCAGCAATACTATAACCCAGAAGGTTTTCATTGTATAAATCGTCAAAGAAAGTCTATAACCAAAACGAACTTTCTGTATGAAAAGTGGTGTAAAAACGACAACATTGTATATATTGAGCTGACATTTTAGGAGAGTATTCTCAAAATACCAATCTACTAGGAAAAAATTCATCAATACCATAACCCAGGAGATTTTCATTGTATAAGTCGTCAAAGTGAAGGTAGTGAAATTCTATAACCAAAACAAGCATTCAGTATGAAAAGTGGTGTAAAAACGACAAGATTGTATATATTGAGCTGAAATTTTAGAAGAGTACTCTTAAAAGACCAATCTACTAGGAAAAAATTCAGCAATACTATAACCCAGAAGGTTTTCATTGTATAAATCGTCAAAGTAAGAATAGTGAAATTCTATAACCAAAACGAGCTTTCAGTATTAAAAGTGGTGTAAAAACGACAAAATTGTATATATTGAGCTGAAATTTCAGGACAGTACTTTCAAAAGAACAATCTACTAGGAAAAAAATCAGCAATACTATAACCTAGAAGGTTTTCATTTTATAAATCGTCATAGTAAGGGTAGTGAAATTCTATAATCAAAACGAGCTTTCAGCACGAAAAGTGGTGTAAAAACGACAACATTGTTTATATTGAGCTGAAATTTTAGGAGAGTACTCTCAAAAAACCCATCTACTAGGAAAAAATTCAGCAATACTATAACCCAGAAGGTTTTCATTGTATAAATCGTCAAAATAAGGATAGTGAATTTCTTTAACCAAAACGACCTTTCAGTTTGAAAAGTGGTGTAAAAACGACAACATTGTATATATTGAGCTGAAATTTTAGGAGAGTACTCTAAAAAGACCAATCTACTAGGAAAAAATTCAGCAATACTATAACCAAGGTTTTCATTGTATAAATCGTCAAAGTAAGAGTAGTGAAATTCTATAACCAAAACGAGCTTTCAGCATGAAAAGTGGTGTAAAAACGACAAAATTGTATATATTGAGCAGACATTTTAGGAGAGTACTTTCAGAAGACCAATCTACTAGGAAAAGATTCAGCAATACTATAATCCAGAAGGTTTTCCGAGTAGTGAAATTCTATAACCAAAACGAACTCTCAGCATGAAAAGTGGTGTAAAAACGACAAAATTGTATATATTGAGCTGAAACTTCAGGAGAGTACTCTCAAAAGACCAATCTACTAGGAATCTATTAGAATTTTAAGTGTATGTAACAGAAAACTTTATAAAAATTCCAAAATATGGGAAATTTTATATTTTTTGAATTTTTTTTGTTGACATTATTTAAAAACCTAATACGTATACAGGGTGAGCTACGAGGAACTGTACATATACCTCTACCATAAGTAGAGGCACGTTAGAGGATTAACAGATGACCATTAAAAAAGTCTTCTTGTTTTGATTATTAATATACAGGGTGAATTGTGGATCTTCACCAAAACATGTTTCGTCATATCTTTTCAATGATTGAGTCGATTTAACTCATTTTTTGGTGAAAGTGTGTATTGGTGTCTGGCCACTAACTGACATATTCAGAATTTAAAAAAATCCAGTACCGTCTTCGTGTAAATTTGTGAGACTGCTTCATATTCAACACTTCACCCTGAATATGATTTTTCTAAAATCTGATATAATTTTTTTTCAGAAGGCATAAATAGACAGTTAGTCCTGGGTATTTGAATTTTTTGTTACACTTACCTCACATTTCCAATTAAAGATTCATTTTAGAGTCAAATTGAAAATCGGCAATAAAGAAATATCTTACTGTATAATAATGTTTAGTTATTAATAAGAAATCTTTAAAATAAACAGAAACGACACACACTGTGCTCCAGTATGGTAAATACCATAATTTGAATTTATTTACAGGTCCTCTACTTATGGTAGAAGTATGTACAGTTCCTCGTAACTCACCCTGTATATGAGATTATCCAGGAGTGTACTCAATAAACAAACCCAATTACGACACATTATAAAACGAAAATCTTGAATCACCAGATTAGATACCAGATTTTACGGTCGCAAATCAAAATAATATGAAACCATAAATGTTTGTCGGCAAAACAACATCAAAAAAATTATTTTTACGACAAATTAATCCATTTCTTTGAAAATCGAAAATTTGTTTGTTTTGATTTTGATAGAAAGAGATATATTTTCTTTCGGTGAGATAACAAATGAAATTTTTACAAAATTTTTTAAAGCAACAATAAACAGGCTGTTGTTTCACGAAGAGCTTCCACTAGATATATTTATGGAAAATATTTTGACATACATGTTATTAGAAACTCGTATACGAGAAACTTCTGGAAATTATTTTCTCCTCCACTAGAGGGAGTAGTTCACAAAACATCACTTTTCTATAATAAATGTACCGTTATAGTACCACAAAATTTAAATATTCGTAGGATCATTCTACGTAAGTTTGCTCCAGTACTTTTTCCTCTATTTTGTAAAATAACTGGTAAGACCCCTCGTCCACGGAGCAACTGGTTTCTGATGAAACTGTTTTAATACCGTAGTAACAAACCAGTTGGGTACTCATTTCTCGTACACCTAGTGACGTAAACGTTATTAGAAAAATATCAGTATTACGGATAATTTGGATGAAATATGACTATGGCTATGGATATAGAAGCAGAAGAAGGCGATTCTGGGTTCATCCCTAATTAGAGAGAAATTTAAACTGTAGATTATGTTGTAGCCGCCTCAGAATTGCAACTAGATGATGCAAAGTTTCATATGTTCAACAGAATAACGAAAGAAACCTATAGACTCCTTCTGAATAGAATTTGTCCTGAAATACTTATATGAGGGAAGTCCTTAGTTTAAGGTAAGTGGAAAAAATGTATTTATTCGTTTAAAGGAATATTTATTTATTTATTTATTAAACCTTTTTACCTAGAAGAAAATTCAGTTGTGATGGTTGTGAATAAATTTCCAGGTAAAAACTTCTAAATCTAAAGCTTCTAAATCGCAAGAAACAAGTCCTTCTACGTCGAAAGCAACAAGTGCTGCATTAATAGAAAAAATTAAGCTTAATATACAAGAGGTATCGCCGATGACAGTAGCTGCACCAAAACTTGGAACGAAGAGAGGAAGGAAGAAAGATCAAGCAGATCAGAAGGCCGTTGGTTATTATGAGAGGATCGATATCCGAAAGGTCTAAAAATTTTTCAATTTCCCAATCTTCAAAAATTAGTTGGTCACAATTTTCCATGTAATGTTTGCTAAAGGTTTTGGTAATTTTTTCAAGTATTTCATTCCTAGTCAGAATTACATCGGCATCATTAAGTGTCTTCATTTTTTTTTTCTTCTCCATGCAGTCTTTGACGATGTCGTCAAAGCCTCTGCAGTTCAATTAATATTAATTTACGACGTGTCCGAATCTAGTAACTTTTTGTTTAATTCATTTTATATGTAAATAATAGAAAAAGAAAAAAGGACTTGGAGTATTTCTTTTCGGAGTCTATACCTGCATTGCAATAAAACCTTTTTTTTTTTCGACAGTTTTCAATAAATCAACAATAAAATTCAACACGACCATTATTTTCGTATTACCTACTAGTAGTACACCCCCCAACTAGGGGTATAACTAATAGAAAAACCATTACAGAGAGTTTATTATTTCATTAAAATTTTAATATCAAACCGCCTCGAAACATACAAGAAAACAACTTTATCGTTCACGATGTATTATCTCGCTTCACTCGATACAAAAAAGTTACCTACTTTATTTATACACATCGAATTGAATACTCAATACCGAGTAGATAATTAAAAAGAGCTCCATATTTCATTCGCCACACTTCTAACTGTCAAATAACTCATATAGGAATGTCGCCACCTTGCGGTAAGACGGCATACCAATTTTCTTTTGTTTCCATCGACTATTAAACTTTATACAGCCAGTTATTGCTTTTGTTCTTTAACCACACTACGCTATAATGTAGAGCGATATCGAATTTGGGAAATCATACAGCATGTCTCACCGTTCTATTATATATATATATATATATATTGTAATGTTTTATTTGTATTTTATATTTAATTTTTAAATTTTGAATTTTTATTACAATTTTTAATATTTTTATACTTGCCCTTTTTCCAGCTAGCTCAAATGAAAATCGGGAACAAGAAAACTCTGACTCTCTTTGAGTTCTGGCGGTAGTAAATTATCTACTGAGTTTATTCACAGATATATGTGACTTGAATCAATTCCTATTTTTAAAATTTATTAAGATTGTTTATGAACTTTTTATAAATTAAATCTTCCAATATATTATTTAAATAAATGTGTATTAATAAAATTTTGTGACGCCTATGGACAAACCTTTCTTATTATTTTAAAATCCCCCTGAAATAGGAAGCAGATGTCTCTGCCGTGTATGTTGAGTGTGGAGAGTTGCAAACAGTTCAGTTTACAGCAAATGAATATCTATTGACACAGATTTAAAAAAATTTGTTGTTTATACCTAATAAAATGGAAATCAATTCAACAAAACAGTTTAATAATAATAATTGTGATCGCCTTTATATGATATTTACATGCATATCAATTCAAATTTAACTAATACTACAAAAGAAACGAGACAATTACACATAAACAGTTACTTAACCTATAATTCAATGAAGAAAAATTTTAAATCTAAGGTGAGCTCTTGTTTAAGTTTTATTAAAGCCAATTATTAATTATTTAGAATGCATATGCTTTTTATAAAAATTTTATTGGTACCAATGAATATGACTAACCTTTTTCGACATTAATTTGTCAAACTGGTTGGACGAGGATTTGCAAATTTGATGATGTAGACGGGATTGAACAGGAAGATTGAGGATTCTCCCGGAACGCTGGACCAACTTCTTTATAGTTAACAGGTATGTTTTAACTTTTATATTATTTCTTGGTATTTTACTAAACCTTTCTTGGTCTTTTTAAAACTTTCTAACCAATTTATATATAGTTGTAAAGAAAGTGCGAGAAACAATAAAGTGAGTGATTTCTTGAGAAGGGTGATCAATACAAGTGGAGGGGATTGTACCAGCTAATACCCATCCTAAATGAGTGTCTACGAGGGTAGGACAGTTTCTACCTAGAGAGACAAAACCTCCCTTGAGCAAAGAGTAATATACATCTGTGAAGTGGCAGGATCGCCATGTGATGTTGGGATGTTGTTATGGAAAGGCTTCTTTAATTGGTGGTCTTCCAGGTCACTCAGAGAGTCATCTGACTTTAATAAAACTACGACTTCTGTCACTGGGATAAGTTCTGGCTATTACCATTTAATATTACACATTACCACTAATTGCATCTGCATATGTTATTTATATTGTACCTAGTTCAAGTTTTATTTACTATTTAATGTTATATGTTTATTTACGTGATGAACTTGACTTTCGATACCTGTCGGCCTCGTTGGTTTTATTTATGCATTCTTTAACGTTCAATGTTTTATTGAAATTAGTTTCAAGGGAATTTATTTCTTATTTTATTTTATGCCAAAAGGCATCACACATCTGCTCCAATTAGCATATCTAATCTCTGATGGAAAGAAGAATTCATCATCAGATAATTGATGCACGAGAAAGGTCAGAATTTCCAATTTTTGTGGATCAATTCGTATTTAGGGTAATCTTTTCTACAACAGCACAGGATACTTTGAACTTTTGGTTATAAAAGACTGAATTTTCTTTGCTAGTATAATTCTTTTAGGCTTAATGTAATGACCCATATTTTTAATCCCTTTGAAGGCAAGTGCCGCCCAATGGCTGGCGCATATAAATTTTTGATAAATTCGAATATTGTGAATATTTCTGTACAACACAATTCACGCACACCCCTGGATGTTCTAACCCAGGTCAGGCCAGATGTTCGAATGTTTTTTATGTCCCAGTTGGCCGAGTTAAAACTGTCCGGTTACTTCGTTATATTATGCCAAATACAGGACTGTATGTATTAGCTTTTCATCGAAAGGCTGCTACGTTGCCAGCTTTTAAAAATTTTCTTAAATATAGTAACATACATAAAGTTGTTTTTAATTAATTATTCTTTTTCCAGCAATTTTAAGCGACTTATTTAAATGCTTAATAATAAATTTATATTATGTATTATAATGTACAACGTTAGTTTGTCTGTTTTTTTATAACATTTTAACAAAAATGTATCATTCTAAGGATTTAGCGATTTTTTAAAATGGTCGGATTAATTTTTATTTTTTATTTAGATTCGGAATATAAAATTTTTATGGTTCTTATGAAGTGTTGTGGTCGTAAATAAAAACTGGGGTTCTATTTGTACCAAACAGTTGGCTTTAGAAAAATATGTTTCTTTCTACACAAGTTATGTTCGAAAAATCATAAAATATCGACCTTGATTTTTAAGTACTGAAGGATCGTTGTTAATAAAACACACTAATCTGCCTTTTCAAAACGGTTTAGGAATATATTAATTCGACGAACATAAAATGTATATTTTTTTTGGAAGATTAGGGTTGTTATTATTAAAAAATCACATAAAAATATAAATATTAATTTGAATTATGGTCATGGCGAACGTAAAAATTTTATGTCCCCCTTTTTTTAAAAAAAAATTTATATCAGTTCTATTGTATTAATGATATTTCGTCGGCATGTAGTCACTTCAAAGGTTTCCACAGCAATTAACTTTTTATTTGAATATTAAAAAAAGTCGACTAATTTCCATATGTGTCATAAAAACAGCTAAATACGTAGAAATGTACGAGATAGAGCTTTGATTATTTCTCACTGGTGTACAATTTGATTCGAAAATTAGGAAAAATCTGGAAAAAAGGGACAAATTTGCTAAATCTTCAAACGACTAATTGAGTTTAAAGTTACACTATTATTTAGATAAAAAAGGAAGGATAGCTTTTCATTCTCCCCCCTCTCGAAGGAAGCGGGCCGCTATAGACTTTCCGGAGCCTCTTCAGCCAACATTGGAAGGAGTAAGGATTATTTGGTTCGGGGGATGGGGAGGTGTGTACTGACCCAGCATTCGCCTATCATTGAGATAATAACCAAACAACTCCTTATTCATGGGACAACCTGTATAAACTGTCTTCTCAACTATCTCTTGAAGAAATTCCTTCTCGGGACGATCTTTGTAGTGATATCTCCGGGGAATTCTTACAAAAATTGGGACTTGTAGAATTTGCAAATGGATCCTGCTGTCAAATATGACAACTCAAAAATCACTCTGCTACACTTTGACACATTAATCAAATCAGAACAATGATTAAGGCATTAGATTTTTGATTGGCAATATGGATACAGACAACTCAATCGACAATAATGAAGACAAAATTATCAAGAAAGCACTAGCTGTACATTTGCTAATAGTAATTATGCCAAAAAGGATTTTAATAAAATGCTAGAAAATAATAGCTCCTTCTCCTTCTCAAATAATTTCTTAGTCTTAGTCTATCCCTTATCTAAGTACAGTATTCGCCAGCTAACTTGATGTCCCAGAAATTACCAACTAAAAGAGACAGAGTAATAGTGCCCTGCCTACTCGGCTGCTATTGGTGGTAAAATTTTGACAAACGCCAATTGCATCGAACCTTATCAGTAGCGTAGCGTCACACAGTTATTGTTTCTGCTTTGTACAATAAAGTGTTTGTAAAACAAACAGATATGTTTTATGACGTTAACCCTCTTGTGATTACTCTAGATGAAAGTGATTCCAGTAGGAATCAAATTCTTCGTAAAGATAAAAACTGTTTATACCTATTCTTAGAAATATATACCTAGCTTGAATAATTTCCCATTATCTTGTGTTTCTTTTATTCTCATTACTACCTGGAAGAAATTATTTAGTTTCTAACAAATTTTGATTATAGTCCGTCCGGAAATATAAGATCCTAACTTTATAATCTTCAATTAGATAAATAACATGTTATTGTAATGGGTACTTTATTGTTAAAATATTATTTATGTACTCAGAACTCAGATATTCAGTTTACATCAAAATACCCCTCATAGACGAGTCGTCAATGTCGTCTGAGACCGACGACGATATTAAAACCACTTACGACTAACACTTTGTTAATAAAGGTACAAAAAATCGAATCCTTTGTTATGGTATTTGTATTAATCGTTAGAGTCACCATACTAATGAGTATCTAGTTTTAAATATGGTGAACGTGGTTCAAGGAGTGCTAATAACTGTGTGTATGTGTTTGGAGGTAGAGTGCGTGTGTACAGACAAACCAGAGATTATAATGTACAGAGACAGACTTTACATACTACGACAACAGTAGAATCATTGAACGAAACTGGTTACGGATTGTAAATAGACCTTTTAAACGAAAGTGAATTTTAATTTTTTTTTTTGAAAAATCAATTTAGTGAAATGTACAAAAAAAAGTTCAATTTCGTGAAATATTTAAGTCCTTGATGGTTTTATAATTCGATATTTTGCTATAAACTTTATTTGAATCGATTATTTCGCTCCAAAACGAATACAGCAACAGCAGAGGTTGTTTGTATCAAAAATTTCATTATTTTTACTGATTTTTATGCTTTTTCTGTTTCACTATTTAAATCATTTGGTACACTTTGGTGACTCAACTGAATCCTTATTAATCGACTAAAAAAGGAGGTTAACAATTCGAAGTGTTTATTTATTTATTTTTCTACAATCATTGATGAAAGTGACGTTTTTTTAATCGATTTTCGTACATAAAATAGGTATTTATTAAACAACATTAAAGTGAGATAAAGTAGTTTTTCTCCGATTGACATAAAACGTCAGTTTTAGTGGCATTTATCGATCATAGAATAGGGATGCGCGATACTATCCGATATTCCGGTGTATCGATACTTTTACTTCCGATACTCGATATTTTGTATCGATACTATGCTTTTCGATGCATTCCAAGTATCGATAAATTTGTAGTGTATCGATACCTTGCGATACGGGATTATTAGTGGTAGCGGCAAGTGGCGTTATCTATAGTGATGAGCGATATCGTGATTTTTTAATCACGTTGTGAAATGATGTCGTGCTTTTTTTAACGAAACTAAAATTAAAAAACGAAAAATGTGCAGTTTTTTGCGTTTTTCGAGCTAATTTTGAAGTTATGTGAAAAAGTCACTGATGTAAAAGTTGTAGATTTTCCCAAGATCTACAACTTTTATAATCAACTTTTTATTCTAGGAACTCGACTTTGGACAGAAATCGCAATAATGTCTTTTTCCACCTCCCCAAAAAAAGTGTTTTTTACCGAGAAAACGTTATAACTCGAAAAATTTCCAATATTTCAATTTGAAATTTTTTTTCATGGTTTGTGACTATAAAAGCTACCTTCTACTAAATTTTCATCAAAATCTAACATTTTTTAACAAAACTAAAAATAAAAAACTAAAAATGCAGTTTTTTGTATTTTTCGAGCTAATTATGAGGTTATGTGAAAAAGTCACTAATGAAAAAGTTGTAGATTTTCTCAAGATCTACAACTTTTATAATCAACTTTTTATTCTAGGAACTTAACTTTGGCCGAAAATTGCAATAATGTATTTTTCCACCCCCCCCCCCCAAAAAAGTGTTTTTTATCGAAAAAACGTCGTAACTCGAAAAATTTCCAATAGTTTAATTTGAAATTTTTTTTCATCGTTTGTGACTATCAAAGCTACCTTCTACTAAATTTTCATTAAAATCTAACATTTTTTAACGAAACTAAAAATAAAAAACGAAATATGCAGTTTTTTGCGTTTTTCGAGCTAATTTTGAGGTTATGTGAAAATGTCATTAATGAAAAAGTTGTAGATTTTCTCAAGATCTACAACTTTTATAATCAACTTTTTATTCTAGGAACTCAACTTTGGCCGAAAATTGCAAGAATGTCTTTTTCCACCCCCCCCCCCTCCCCCAAAAAAAGTGTTTTTTATCGAAAAAACGTCGTAACTCGAAAAATTTCCAATAGTTTAATTTGAAATTTTTTTTCATGGTTTGTGACTATCAAAGCTACCTTCTACTATATTTTCATCAAAATCGAACATTTTTTAAGGAAACTAATAATAAAAAACGAAAAATGCAGTTTTTTGCGTTTTTCGAGCTAATTTTGAAGTTATGTGGAAAAGTCACTGATGTAAAAGTTGTAGATTTTCCCAAGATCTACAACTTTTATAATCAACTTTTTATTCTAGGAACTCGACTTTGGACAGAAATCGCAATAATGTCTTTTTCCACCCCCCCAAAAAAAGTGTTTTTTACCGAAAAAACGTTATAGCTCGAAAAATTTCCAATATTTCAATTTGAAATTTTTTTTATGGTTTGTGACTATCAAAGCTACCTTCTACTAAATTTTCATCAAAATCGAACATTTTTTAACAAAACTAAAAATAAAAAACGAAAAATGCAGTTTTTTGTGTTTTTCGAGCTAATTTTGAGGTTATGTGAAAAATTCACTAATGAAAAAGTTGTAGATTTTCTCAAGATCTACAACTTTTATAATCAACTTTTTATTCTAGGAACTTAACTTTGGCCGAAAATTGCAATAATGTATTTTTCCACCACCCCCCCCCCCCCCCAAAAAAAGTGTTTTTTATCGAAAAAACGTCGTAACACGGAAAAATTTCCAATAGTTTAATTTGAAATTTTTTTTCATCGTTTGTGACTATCAAAGCTACCTTCTACTAAATTTTCATCAAAATCTAACATTTTTTAACGAAACTAAAAATAAAAAACGAAATATGCAGTTATTTGCGTTTTTCGAGCTAATTTTGAGGTTATGTGAAAACGTCATTAATGAAAAAGTTGTAGATTTTCTCAAGATCTACAACTTTCATAATCAACTTTTTATTCTAGGAACTTAACTTTGGCCGAAAATTGCAATAATGTATTTTTCCACCCCCCCCCCCCCCCCCCAAAAAGTGTTTTTTATCGAAAAAACGTCGTAACTCGGAAAATTTCCAACAGTTTAATTTGAAATTTTTTTTCATGGTTTGTGACTATCAAAGCTACCTTCTACTATATTTTCATCAAAATCGAACATTTTTTAAGGAAACTAATAATAAAAAACGAAAAATGCAGTTTTTTGCGTTTTTCGAGCTAATTTTGAAGTTATGTGGAAAAGTCACTGATGTAAAAGTTGTAGATTTTCCCAAGATCTACAACTTTTATAATCAACTTTTTATTCTAGGAACTCGACTTTGGACAGAAATCGCAATAATGTCTTTTTCCACCCCCCCAAAAAAAGTGTTTTTTACCGAAAAAACGTTATAACTCGAAAAATTTCCAATATTTCAATTTGAATTGTTTTTTATGGTTTGTGACTATCAAAGCTACCTTCTACTAAATTTTCATCAAAATCGAACATTTTTTAACAAAACTAAAAATAAAAAACGAAAAATGCAGTTTTTTGTGTTTTTCGAGCTAATTTTGAGGTTATGTGAAAAATTCACTAATGAAAAAGTTGTAGATTTTCTCAAGATCTACAACTTTTTATTCTAGGAACTCAACTTTGGCCGGAAATTGCAATAATGTCTTTTTCCACCCCCCAAAAAAGTGTGTTTTACCGAAAAAACGTTATAACTCGAAAAATTTCCAATATTTCAATTTGAAATTTTTTTTCGTGGTTTGTGACTATCAAAGCTACCTTCTACTAAATTTTCATCAAAATCTAACATTTTTTAACGAAACTAAAAATAAAAAACGAAAAATGCAGTTTTTTGCGTTTTGCGTTAAAGAAACGGAGAAAAAATTAGTCTTAAAAAGCCCAAAATCAAAGATTTCCAAATACAAAGTCCAACCAAAGATGTTATATTTACAGCGTTGCCAGATTTCTTAATATAATATAATTTGCAATATATTTGATTGGTGTATAGTCGAGAGTTCAAAAACTTATTATTAATATTTCTTTGAGAATTTCATTCCAATTAGAATTGGTATGATATAGTTTAGTTTTGTTGGGTTAGTAAAACGTTATCTTTGCCGATAACATTTCGGATACAAACATAAAATTTCTCATATTTAATCTTTTGGTGGAATAGACAACAAGTGTATACGGTTCTAAAATCAATAATTATATATAGTTCCGGATGTTAACGAAATTTCAAATAAGTTGAACGTAATGGGGAGGGTTCCGGCCATTTTGACAATTTTTTATAATTATTTACCATTTTTTCAAAATTTTAACAATTATTGACCATTTCTGAAAATATTTAACAATTTTTGACCATTTTAGACCATTTTTCCAAATTTTAACAATTATTGACCATTTTTTTTAGCATTTTTGACAGATTCTGACAATTATTGACCATTTTTGACAATTTTTCAAAAATTTTGGCCATTTTTCAAAAATTTTAACAATTTTTAACAATTTTTGACGATTTTTGATTGGTTTTGACAATTATTGACCGTCTTTGACAATTATTGACCATTTTTGACAAATTTTTCAAAAATTCTAACCATTTTTCAAAATTTTTGACAATCATTGGCCATTTTTTCAAAATTTTTACAAAAATTTACCATTTTTTACAGTTTTTGACAAGTTTTAACAATTATTGACCATTTTGACTGTTTTTTTTTATAATTATTTACCATTTCTTAAAATATTTAACAATTTTTGACCATTTTAGACCATTTTTCCAAATTTTAACAATTATTGACCATTTTTTTTAGCATTTTTGACAGATTCTGACAATTATTGACCATTTTTGACAATTTTTCAAAAATTTTGGCCATTTTTCAAAAATTTTAACAATTTTTAACAATTTTTGACGATTTTTGATTGGTTTTGACAATTATTGACCGTCTTTGACAATTATTGACCATTTTTGACAAATTTTTCAAAAATTCTAACCATTTTTCAAAATTTTTGACAATCATTGGCCATTTTTTCAAAATTTTTACAAAAATTTACCATTTTTTACAGTTTTTGACAAGTTTTAACAATTATTGACCATTTTGACTGTTTTTTTTTATAATTATTTACCATTTCTTAAAATATTTAACAATTTTTGACCATTTTTGACCATTTTTCCAAATTTTAACAATTATTGACCATTTTTGCCATTTTTTGAGCATTTTTGACAGGTTCTGACAATTCTGACCATTTTTGACAATTTTTCAAAAATTTTAACAATTTTTGACAATTATTGACCATTTTTGAAAGTTTTTTATAATTATTGACCATTTTTTCAAAATTTTGACAATTTTTGACCATTTTTCAAAATTTTAACAATTTTTGATTGGTTTTGACAATTATTGACCGTCTTTGACAATTATTGACCATTTTTGACAATTTTTCAAAAATTTTAACCATATTTCAAAATTTTTGACAATTATTGACCATTTTTTCAAAATTTTGACAAATATTGACCATTTTTTTACAGTTTTTGATAATTTTTGACAATTATTGACCATTTTTTACAGTTTTTGACAATTTTTGACAATTATTGACCATTTTTCCAAATTTGAAAGAGAGGAAGAGAGGGGAGAGAGTTAGCGCAGCGGGCGGCCGAGAAAGACGAAAAATGAGTCATCGCGTGACGAACGCTTTTTCGTAACATCACACGTTTCAGGAGTTCACTAGCCTTCCCAAAAGTCCTATGTCGTGCAATAAGAAGCAAGCTTCAAACACAGAGAATGAAGAAAATATTGAAAAAGGGGGTGGACAAGAAAGAACACTACGAAGAGGAACCCCCTTCTGTTAAAGGAAGCTCGGGGATTCCCGAGGAGTCAGCTCTAAAGAAGGCGAAGGACCACTCAGGCTAATGTCTGTTTCACCAGGGTGGGTGGGACGTTTCTTGGCACGAGGCACACACACAAACCGAATCGACAAAACACAATCAAGAGGACAAGGGAACAGAGCCACCAGAGCTACCCCTTAACAAGAGGAGACATATCTGGCGCCCCCCCACAGTAGAAAGGGATACGCGATCGCGAAGTACGAGTGAGGTCGTGTCGGAAGTGACAGGGGGTGGTGGAAGGTTCTACTTAGCATCAACCCGTGGGTCAAAATCCCGGGGGATAGATGCTTTGTGGGATGGGCTTACTCACGCACACTTGTGTGTGTGTGTGTGTGTTCCGGCCTGCTTTCAATTATTTTTCTCGAAAGTGATACTGTGCAGCAGTTCAAAATAGTAAACGTTTCTTAAAAATATGGGCTGGCAAAGTAGCTAAACTTTACTAGGATTACTGCACATTTCCTGGGCACATACAGTTCTGGTGAGATACTTAAACAGAACTAAGAAAGTACCGGGTATATACAATTCCTGTAGAAAGATCCCAAGATGAGTAAGTTCCTGGAATCTAGAGTTTCCTTATAGACAAGTTCCCTAAAGATAAGTTCTTCAATAGACAGTTCATGTAGTAGAACGTTCCTGCAATAGATATTCCTGTTAATTTACTAGTTCCTGGAGAAACTTCCCCGGAAGACACAGCTCCCAGACGTGAGGTTCCTATATTCAGTTCCTGGATGATACAAGTTAAGGAAAGTAAATTGTAAAGTTGTGCAAGGCTTCACCTTTATTTAAAAACTTTGTAATTTTAGATCTGGTTTCTATACAATAAAATCTATGTTTTTTTTTTGATTTTTCTACCCCACCCAACACCCCTATTCACTCCTCATGCCGTAAAATACGCCTTTTCCGACACATTAATTATAAAAGCAATTTTTTATATTTAAATTTCGAAAATACATATTTTTGAAGAAAATAAATTTTTGTAACGCCACTGGTATATGTACCTATTTATTCGGTTCGTTTCTAACAATTTATTCAATCCAATCCTTTGTTTATTTGAATGTTTCTACGTGTGTGGGATTTGTTTTTATTGGTTCCTTTTTTTTATTAAGTGATGATTCTTACACGGTTTTAATATCTCTTTTATGTACCGAATTAATGAACACTCCTTTAATTCTATATAATTAAACTGTATTAGTCATTTGGTTATTCGGGCTAATAATATAAGAAAATAATATTTTGATTTTGAGTTTTATTGAAAAATAACAAGATAGGAATTTGATTTTTTTCAAAAATTTCATAAAAAAGTCATAAATATAGACACACGCCTCCTTTTTGTATTTTATGAAAACTCAATTTTTTTATCCACAACTTTGCTTATAAATCTCAAAATATCGCTATTTTTCTTTCGTATTATCAAAAAAAAAGGTGAACGGTGAACGACCGCCGACAGAAGCTTGCCTCTTATGCACAATAGAATGCGGGAAAACCATCAATAAAAATACGCGCAATTGAATGCGATGTTGGAAATTACATTAGGCCCAGTACGTTCTACTAAGTTTTATTTTCAAATTTAAACCATTTTTCCAAATTTTAACAATTATTGACCATTTTTAAGCATTTTTGACAGGTTCTGACAATTATTGACCATTTTTGACAATTTTTCGAAAATTTTGATAAGTTTTAACAATTATTGACCATTTTTGACAGTTTTTTATAATTATTTACCATTTTTTCAAAATTTTAACAATTATTGACTATTTTTGACCATTTCTTAGAATATTTAACAATTTTTGACCATTTTTGACAATCTTTGACAGGTTCTGACAATTATTGACCATTTTTGACCATTTTTCAAAATTTTTACAATTATTGACCAATTTTGACAGTTTCTCGACAATTATTGATCATTTT